>CM077617.1:49635-159394 GCA_039566895.2 Turritopsis rubra | reverse complement strand
TGAAAGATCCGCGCTGACCAATTACAACATTCAATTAGATTGTGTAGATTTAATCCTATATATTAATACCCGATTCTCTGTTTGTTTGTTTGTCTGTCTGTTTGTTTGTCTGTCACGCAAAATGGTAGACGCGAGTAGTGAGAGAGATCGGGGAGTCAGCAACGTAAGATCACACATAAATTATTTTTTCTTTTGTTACGTCAATATGAAACCGATGCATTGCGACCCAAATCGAACGCGAGATTTGGGAAAAATTATCTTGAGAACCAATAGGAATAACTGACGTTTTTTTGGATCCGCGACATTGGCGATGGGGTGACAAAAAGATTTGGGCAAAATTTAGGGACGGGACCCTGTGACGTCATTAAAATTTGATCGAGCATATGTCTGTAACGGTTTGTCGTAGACATACCATCCTATGCATTTTCTTGATGAGGATTTCGAGTTCTATAAGCTGGTAGCACTTTCGAATAGCTTTCCGAAATTTTATTTTTTTCTTATCTGTGAGAACGCCCACTGAAAGTTTTCATGGGCGGCGAGCGACGCAAAAAATCTTTTCCTGAAGTATCGTTTATATTTGTAAACGACACAAATGTCATAATCATTCATCCTAAGAACGAAGGCACGGCTGTCTGGTGACGTAATTCATGGGATGTTCTATTCCTGTACCTTGAATATGATTGACATGAACTGAAAATCATGTTTATTTACTTCTGAGCGATTGTCGTTGCTCCATGTGATAGCAATAGAGGTGAAATAGGCTTAAAATTCCTTCACAAACAAGATTGTAATTTATTTATTTATCGGATTATTAATCTGTTAGGGGCATCTACTATGAATCTATGCAATCAAGATTTTTTATTTGTTCATTCTAAATAGCTATTCTTAAACATCAGATTAGACCTGCATATTTTCTCACGATTTCATGAAGGTAATTAGCTTCATGTTTATTTATGTTTATTTACGACTTCTGGGCGATTGTCGTTGCTCCATGTGATAGCAATAGAGGTGAAATAGGCTTAAAATTCCTTCACAAACAAGATTGTAATTTATTTATTTATCGGATTATTAATCTGTTAGGGGCATCTACTATGAATCTATGCAATCAAGATTTTTTATTTGTTCATTCTAAATAGCTATTCTTAAACATCAGATTAGACCTGCATATTTTCTCACGATTTCATGAAGGTAATTAGCTTCATGTTTATTTATGTTTATTTACGACTTCTGGGCGATTGTCGTTGCTCCATGTGATAGCAATAGAGGTGAAATAGGCTTAAAATTCCTTCACAAACAAGATTGTAATTTATTTATTTATCGGATTATTAATCTGTTAGGGGCATCTACTATGAATCTATGCAATCAAGATTTTTTATTTGTTCATTCTAAATAGCTATTCTTAAACATCAGATTAGACCTGCATATTTTCTCACGAATTCATGAAGGTAATTAGCTTCATACAGACCTCTCTCCAACTTGTTTCTTCAGCTGAGAAGAAAAAAAAGTTGTTGGGAAAAATACTTAATTTAGTTTCCGGAGAGAACGCAGGCTGAATATGGGCGGCAAGTGACGCCGCCATGGCGGCTAGTAACTACAATATAAACAACTAATGTACTGGCCAATTCTTTCTTGGATGCAAACATTCTCGTCAGTCCCTTTATTACCAAAATTCGTGACGTAAACCAAAAATTATACCAAAAAAGAGACTGAAAAATATTTGAAGAAGTATACTTGTATAGAAGTATACTTGTATAGAAGTAAACTTGTCAGCTTTTATACTTTAATAACGATTAATGAATGTTAGATTATAAATTTCAGCAAACCAAACAACAACTGTTTACACGTGAAGAAACTAGAAAGTTGAACCCGAAATGCACTGCGTTTAAATTTGGGGTGAAGGGGCGCGTTGGAAAGAATAAATGGTTCTAATACTAACACTAATCATAATGCTAACGAATTAGATATTAAATCTTTAATAGGCAGCAGAGAAGTTGATTTTTAATTATCGAGAAACGTGCTTAAAAGTTTGTTTTTTAATTGGAAACATGAAAGTGTTGAGGGCGTTATCACACGGGCGCAGAGAACTGCGACATTACAGAATGACCGACAGACAGACACGGGTAAATGAAAGATCAGCTTCCTCGCGGCGCTGACCAATAAATAAATAAATAAACTGTCATTTAAAGTTTGATGAAAATATTTTTTAAGGGGGTGTGTTCGTCTCACATTACCTGCGCAGTGTAAATATGTAATTATGCGACAATAGTTATAACAACCAATAGTTATGCGTTGTTTGAATGATCTATTGTTTAAAAAGGGAGTTGTTCAAGCTAAATATTTTGTATATAGACCTCTGATATATTTTTTTCTGCCATTATTCAAACATCAAGCAAAAGGCAGTCGTTTATTTGATATATATATATATAGCTTTATACAGCATTTTATCAGGAGTAAAATCAAGAAATAGCCTTACAGACAATCAGGTTTGTCATTGATTTAATTTTCTCATAATTTGTTGTTTACAATTCATGCGCTTTTTGCACGAATCGAACGACTCGATGGCAAATGTTGCAACAAGAACTTAGATCCATTGGGACAGTTCGCGAGTACAAAATGTTCTCATTTTGCATGAAATTTGTTATTTCTGCAAAAATCGAGAATTTCTGTTGGTCTGAAAACAAGAATTCGCTGTAGCTGTGCGCTTAAGTTGAAGTTTTTCATTATTTCTCGCTACTTGCAGCAACCAAAAAATGATGGAATGTCTCTATTAAACAACACATCTTTTTCGCTATTTAACCTGACTGGATGATGGATCTTTCAAATCTTTCAAATTTAAATGACATCATCACCGTTACCGTTTATAGGAAACAACTTCCTTATCTAAACTATACTTTTTCTTTATATAGTAAATGTTTCTCGATTGAAATTGCGTAAATTAATGTTTACTCTAAACGGTTCCTCTAAGAAACAAGTCTTCCATTTTTAAACAGATTTCTTTATCTTGAATCGGGAACTTTACTTGATTGTAATTTCTCAAATCAAAGCTTTTTTAACCTTCGGATAATTTGATAATTTCGAAAGAATCATAAGAGCGAATATCTATCTAATTTCACTTTCATAATATTTGTTGCAGAAATCGAAAATCCCGATACCGGTTTCCTTATCTGGAAATTATTTCCCAATAGGTCTCAAAGTTTATTTCCAGATAAGGAAATTCCTTCCAACATGTGTAGCCTTACTCCAAGGGCGGATCTAGAGGGTATGTCGAAATTTGTGGAGGAGAATGTTAGCTATTAAACCATAAAAGAAAAACTTGAAAGTAATCCCATTAGTGATACAGACTGAAAACAGAAATAAGGTTTATGTGTTCCTCCACAACTCCACGATACGGGTACAGTCAAAACAGTTATCTGGTATTTTCTGGATGTCCCGAGTGATCCCTGGCCAGTACACCTTGGTTTTGGCTCTTTCGTTTATCGCAGAGACGCCTTGATGAGCAGAGAGTAAAATGACTGAAGAACTTCAACTAGTAGAGCTCTGGGTATGACAATCCTCTGCTTCATCAGCGCCACTCCGTCAATGATGTAGAGTTCATCTCGATGCTTCCAGTAGTCAACAATTCCTGGGAGGAGCTCCTCTTTAGATGATGGGAAACTAGAGGTGATACATGCGATAAGGTCTTGAATCTGCTGATTGGTTGATCCCTTGTGACGGACAATATCCCAGGTGATGGAACGGAGGGTTTCCGTAGCTACCAGACCGGTTGCGATGTTTGAGATGATGTGTTCTGTCGCGTCATCCTCTGCAGAGTCCACAGGGTTGCGGGATGTTGGGTCTGAAAAGTGGTTATCTTTTCCTGGCATATGCTGGATAGTGAACCGCCATAAGAGGGTCCTTTGTTTCATCCGAAGTAGTCGCGAGTTTGCAATCTTATCTAAGGTTCAATCACCAAACAGTTTGGTCAGGGGCTTGTGGTCGATAATTATCAGTAGGTTGCCGCAGCCTTGTGTAAAGTAACGTGACTGCTCCGGTGACCACACAATGGCTAATGCCTCTCCCTCGACTGGCGCATAGTGTCTCTTCAGGTCGGAGAAATCACGAACTTGCAAGGGTTTCCTGGGTGATGTCTCTGATGAATTTTTCCAATGGCTTTATTCCGGTAGCAGTTATGCGAAATCCTGCAAAGTTGACCTCCCTCTGGCAGAACTGGAATTTGTCCTGGTTGCGAAGCATGCCTGCATGACCAAGAAAGCGTCAAGAAGTCTATGGTGCGACACTAGTGTTCTTCAAGTTCATTGCCCCACATGATAGTGTCATCCACGCACTTGGATTTGCGTTCCATATCTGCGATCATCAAACCTTCTTGTGTAGCCATCACCAGGAGACCCTGGGGCAACCTTATAGCGATAACGACCCCATGGAGTGATGAAGGTCGTGAGACACTTCACGACCTTCATCAGGCCGGATCGGCACAGAGTGGAATCCATTCCACGCATCAGTGACCGTCTTCCAAGGGATGACATGATGGATTTCACAGAGACAGTGAGAATTCCAGGGGCGACAAGTCCACGGTACGTTTAATAGCTTTTAGAACGTTCTGTTCAGTATTAGTGATAATGTTCAGATCTCCTCGCAGTAGATCATTGCCCAGTGTCTCATTCAAAGTCTCCTCGGATGATGCGCTCGAGATAGTGGGCCTTTCTAGTTTCGGTGCTTTCTGTTTCGCTTCAGCTCTAGGGGCTGCTGCTCCTATATGAACGTTGTTGTGCACTGTCAGGAGGGCAGCTGTGACAGCTGGGTCAACATCACCTGTAGTGTAGGTACAACCATCAATTGGACAATTGACAGACGGCATCTTGCAAACAACACTGAACAAGTTTAGTCCTTCTTTTTGTACTTTTGTATATTAGTTTAAGAATGTTGTTTGTATCTAAACATATACAAAAAGAAATATTAACTAAAATATAATAAAGTATATAAAATATCTCTACACTGAGAAATAAACATAGAGACAGACAGACATAGAAGTTCAATTATGGTCAAAAAATAAAATTAACTAAATGGCTTTAGTGTGGTACAGACAAAGTAAATCATACATATATATCTAGAGCGAGAAAATATACACAGTGTAAAGTGAAGCTGTCACAGGTATCACTATATGACTACTATATTGGTAGTCTCTTGAATGAGATGAGGTTATGTGGATTGGCATAGGTAGCTTATTGGAAATGATTTGGGCATTTGTTTGTTATCAAAATTCGGTTTTTATTATATTTTTAAATGGCTGTAAATAAGCATCTTTTTTGTTTCTGTAGACTGAATATGTTATTAGTCTCTTATGGCATTTGGGAGCACCTCAGTAAAAACTAGAAGTATATGTCTCAAATGTGACTGTAAAGACGAAATTGCTGGAGAACCTCTTCCATGCGTTCTACTGCTCTTTCAGAATCACTGAATTAAGGGATAGAATATCCTCAGTATTATATATAAAATTGAATCGAGCAATATACTCCAGTCAGTCTGTCATTCTGAAAAAGTGTTTATCACAAGCATTCAATATCAAAATTGCACCAATAAATACTTTTTGACTAAGCAATCAATAATGTTAAAGCAAATCAAAGATAACTCAAATTAAGACAATAAACATACATTTTAGGTGTGCAACATCAACATTTTTTCTCAATAGAATTTCTACAACAATGACATAAAAATAGTTTTTTAAAAATAGAAAATAAGATATATAATAAGGATAAGTTTGTTTCTTTTTCATGAATTTAATGTTTCTTAGTTTTGGCTTTTGTTCCAAAACATAAACAAAAGACTTGATACAAAAGTGGTACCAGTGAAATCAGTGTACTTTGATACCTATTCTATTGAAATCAGCATATTTTCAGTAGACGTCTACTGATACTAAATTTCAATTCAAAATAAAATATGTCTATTTAATGTTAAGTCTGTTATAGGTAATCCTTAATAACCACAAATTCAATAATCAATAGAGGGGAATTCTGTAATTTTTTAAACACAATTTACACACAGCTCAAAACCAATCGGTTAATTGCAGATAAGATTTGCAAGAATTTTAAAACCGGCTATTCATGAAATTTATTCTGAAAAATAAATCTCACCAAAAAATGGCAGAAAAATTGTTCTGGCAGTTTCTTTAGAAACAAAACAAAGAAACGTGAAGTAGTGGAAAATGCATTTTTAACTTAAAATAATAACAAAATTGATTTCCTTAGATTCCTTCGCTGTTTTCAGGACTGCGATTCGTCAAAAATAACTTCCAAAAAATCTTTAAAAAATCCGCGAAAATTTCTTGTTGTACACAAATTACTTCCCTTAAGGTATATTACTAAAGCAATTGTTCATTCAATTGCTACGGATTCAATTAAAAACATTGAAAACCATACCATGATTAGTAGATAAAACAATGAACAATAATTTCTACAAATGAAAATATCTGCATTTCACAAGTGTTAACATATACGTAGTATGGAAATATAATGATAATTGTTAAAAACCATTGAAAATGAAAATTGCCACTAGAATACAAATTGATAAAATTGTTTTTTGGTGCTTGTTCTGCAAAGTTTTTAATTTTTCTTTAGTGGTTTTGTTCCAATAATGGATCAAGAAGAATCTGTTCTAAGAGATGACCAAGGTAAATATGTTTTTCAGACTGATTTGCAATATATCTGTATATGACATATTTATAAACCAAAGGTAAATGAAATGAAATTTATTCTATTCTCTTTCTAGCTCTCTGTATTGCATATTTAGTCGACAAAAGACTATCTGGTGAAAACCAATTTAAAACGAAATCATTTTGTACAGATATATTGAGTGGGGATAATGATAGAGTTGAAGAACTGTTTCAACGATATAGCGGACCCACGGACAGACCCATTTTAGAATGTATCACTTACATGTTATCCCATAGTTCCTCACATTGTGATTCTGAAACCTTTTTACGATTCGTCAATGACACACTGAGAAAAATTGGATTGCAGTCTCATATCATTACACCGGATCAAATTCGTGGTCTACCAGTTCTTGAAGGTATATTCATCTTAAATGTTACATTTATATCTACTTAACATTTAACAACCATTTTGATAGTGAGCCTTTATCAATTAAAACGATGTCCATGTGGAAGTTTGTTAATTCATTCATTTTCGTAAAAAACTTTAACGTCACCAAAAAGATATAAAACTAAATGCATGGTCAAACTGTTGAAAAAGTTGATGCATGTTTTTACCTTCAAAAAAAGCCTTTCACCAATAGAAATCATATCTAAAAAAAGTTCTAAAAAAACTTCGGTCGCATGTCATTACGGCTGATCAAATTCGTAATCTACCAGTTCCACAAGGTATAAAGTTTTTTAATCATCTATTTTTTTTTGTAGCATGTAGATGTGTTTCTGGGAGGCCCTGATTCCTTCTAATTTTTAAACATGAAATTTTTAAAAATGATTTTGTATATTAGTAACTCGGCATTTTGAGTCCTTGGGCTTTCATCCGTATCAATTGGTTCATCGGTTGGTTAAGTGATTAGTTGTATGGTTGTTTCATAATATATATCTTCTTGCTTTAAAGGGCTGCGTAATTTCATCCCATTTTTGATTTGTTTTTGATTCATAACGTTCAGTGTAAAGTTTCAGTCTTAATTTCGTCATCAAATTTATTAATTTCTTCTTGTTAATTTACGCAATTTAGTTCAGATATAAAGAAAACTGGATGCCCTTATAGGCAAAAGAATTTCTGCATCATTAGCTGATCATTTTTAATATTTTTATAGAATAAAAATCAAGATTTTCACTGAAATGTTATTTTAAAACAATTAAAAAAATATTGACAGATATGAAAACTGGTTGGAAGAGCAAAATAGGTGTTTCGCCATGTTTGCCCTTTTCTTTCACGACAATGACTATGTAGAGGAGGGGCCATAATTGATCAAATTCGTATAATTAACAATTCTGCATTTCATGCTAGGTTTGGACAGTGAAAAAAAACTAAGAGAAAAAACTAGGCTAGGAGCACATTGGTCACCAGGGATGATATAAACATTAAGCAACACAAGACAAGGTAACAGGACATTACTGGACAAGAAAACAGATAAATCATGTGTATTTATTATGAAAAAAAAAAATATATTGAGGTGTAGAACAGCTGTGGGGATTTTATTATGTATTCATGCTTGACTCGAATAACCTTTGGGTGATTATCAGTTCTAATAAGCGTTCCTTCTTGTTCAAAGTAGGGTACTTAATTGGACACGGGCACTCAAAATTTTAGCTCTTACCCTGGGGTGCTTATTCTGTCATTAACGGTAACCTGATATTATCAAACTGCATGTTTTTTTGAAAATTTGAAATCAGGCTTCAGGATATGCTTGTTCGAAAACCAAATTAAAAACTTGTCCGTAAAAGTTTGAATGTTTTTTTATTTGTATAACTAAAGGTGCATTTACACGAGGTAAAATATCTGTCTCACAGGCAGGAAACACTTCAGATCGATTCACCAAGGCTGATTAATATGCTTCAGCATATCCTTACGAAATTCCCAAATCTGAATTTGCTTATAAAAAAAATATGTCGTCTAAAGATTCATAAATAGTAAAGATTCTGGAGGAAGCTCTGTTTACATAATAAATATTGACATCTTTCACCACACAAAGAACTCGTAAATCTCTAGCAACCTCAATCCCAGGGCTTCTCATTATATCACGTTAGACATTTCCGGAAAGATATAGATACCTCTGGCTTGGTAAGCTGTTTAAAATCCCTTCAAAATGGGGGATTTTTAGAAATGGTTAAATCTATACTCTCATTTCTCCCTTTCTTGAAACTAATCAACACACATTTTCAATGTTTGTTATTATGACAGCAAATGAGATATGTTTTTTGTCCCATATAAGGAATTAAACTGTGAACATCATCCATGGAAGCTGAAAAATAACATTGTCACTAAATCAAAACATTACATGAAATATCAACGCAAATGCATGTCGTTTTAAGAAATGTCAAATAAACATTGGTTCTTCATGCTCCTCATCTGCAAAGTGTTATTTTGCAACTATGCCCTGGCCAATAAAATTTCTGATACAAAGGCATAAATAGACAAACAGAAAATGTCACCACACAAAATTGATTATGTCAGTGAGATTTACTACAGTTTACTTTTTTGTACTTTTTAGTGGATGAAACCAATTTCCAGAATAGAGATGAACGAGATAAAACTTTCAAGAAAATTTTCAGAACAATTTCAGAACGAGTTCCTGATTTAGAAAGGTTTATCGCACATTTTTTGTTGAAATACCATAACATACAAACAATTAGAATAAATTACAGTAAGGATGTGAGGCAGAGGTTGTTGCAAGTGCTTAACAAGTGGTACGATGGAAATAAACCAGAGAAAGCTACATGGAGTTATCTGAAGAGTTTATTAATTTATTTTAATGCACAAAATCTAGTTGATGATATAGATAAAGGTATGGTTGTAAAGTTGTCCTAAAGAAATTTTAGTCTGTTATTTCTTTATCATTATTATTAAAATTATTATTTAATATTTTTCAATTTTTTTACATAGATTTATTTGGTTTGAATCCTATCAGGTATGATTTTTTCCTTTTTCTTTTCTCAGACTACAAGTAAATTTGATTCGAACTATTATCCACACACAATCACAAAAATCAATTATCCATGCACACCAGTTAACACAACACATTACAAAAACGTGACACAAACTTATTCACCAACTTATTCACCATTCACTTATAAATGCACCACACTCCCACACATACGATGCAATTCTGGTCTGAACACATACTATTAGATAGAAACCTTATTATACATACTACACCAAAACTTCATTAACCACTTTCTCTCCTAAGTATATTCACTGCTTATGCTGCAACCTTATTCACAAAATCAGACTTCGCGTAAATTTGTATTCTCATCATATTATGATGTTGGATTAATTATTCTCTTTGCAACCATAGTAAACCAGCTCGTAGCGAGAGTCACTTGAAAGAGTCACTTGAAACAGGTAAGATGATATTTTTCAATATATTCCATTTTGATTTTCGGGATTAAATTTTCAACTTGAAAAGTATTTAACGAGAAACATTTTAGGTAGACTTACACAGAAGAATATTCATGAAGAATAATGCTATTTTTAGGACACACCTGTTATTCTTGCATTACAGCCCTGGGGAAACTTTATGTGTCAGCAAAGGAATGAATTTTTACATGAAAGCATAAAAGATTTTTGTATGGAGTATTATCTGGTACATAAAGTCATGTTTTCAATGTGATTTTGTTTAAATCTCACATTAGATAAACAAAAGATTTTTAGCTTCTAAAGATGGCCACTCTTTGCGGAAGCTAATTATTTTCAATGGAAAATTAAAGTTTCTTTTGGGCTGTACTGCATTCTTTCGTGTATTAAATGGAATAATAATAAAAAGATTTTTGTTGAAATTCTAATGAATTTGTGACTTGAAGAATATTATACTGTAAAGTTTAAATAATCAGTAAGGATACCAAGGGATACCAACAGAGGAATTATTTTGGAGATATGAAAGCGGAGATGGACAGGTGTAATTTTTTTCACTCAAAATTATTAGCCAATCAGTTTAGAGAATTTATAGAAATTGCTGACTTTTTTGAACCTCCCTCTCTCCTGGAATGGAAATGTGGAAATAGTACATGACACATATTTTCGCTCGTATATCCTGTGTGTTCCAAAAAATTGTTGAATCCGCGTAAAGCCCTTTGATCACTTCTTTCATAGAGCCATTTCTTCCTCTGCTAATGAATTTGGATGTTCAATTCAGGACTAATGTTGCACATTCTGCCACAATTAACGTGTTTTCCATCATCTTTAGTCAACCTTGGTTTATCTTTTAATTAAAAGTCCTTTTGTGTATTTTTCAAAGGAATAATTAAAGAATAATAATTTTATTTAGAAAATGATAATTATAGTCAACCAAAAATTTCATTTTTTAATCCCTTCCCTGGCAATGATCTTTGAAAAGTGATGCAAGGATTAACTTAAGTATGAGATCATACTGGAAGCAACTCCACAATACTAGTTTTAATGGCATCTGAGAATCATTTTGTTTGATCGAAACTTGTAGCGGTTATTCAAGTTATAAATTTATGCTAAATATGATAGCAGAGTTCAAAATTTATATCCAAACTCCGTCTTTTGTCGAAACATTAGTGTTTTTAGTTGATTTTACATAGAGCTTTTAACTTTCAAACTAAAAAAAAAAGATATATTTTAAATATTTTTATATATTCGTACTCAGGAAAGATTTAAATTTTAGCATGACTCTCAATAACATTTGAGAATGTAGACGACAGTAGGCCACTAAGCTAGCTATAGTCTGTAAAATAGTGCTCCGGCCGGAATGACATCACATTTAACGAATAAAAAAGGAAAACGAAAAATTGGTTTCTAGTTTTGATTTATATTTGTGAAAAATATACAATCTGTAAAGACTGTAATTGCTGCAATGATGAATCACAGGAGGATAAAATTTGCTGTGTTCAAAGTTAGCGTTAATTCGTGCAAAGCACTTAGTCGTTAAACATTGCCTGGTCTGGAAACATATTGTGTGCTTAGCCCCGAGTGTCGATAATGTGCCACAAAATATAGCGCCAAGAGAAAACCCAGATAAGAGGCAATAAGAAATAAGTACCCTAGATTTAAATTATGATTTGTTTAAATGCGTTATAAGAAGGACACTAGACGCTATTCAGATGCGAGTCTTGATATTCACGTTCTTCGTATACTTAGCAGGTTCCTTAGACTAATACAAACATTTGAGCCTCAGGACAGGTTCCTTCATCATCATCATCATCATCAGGTCGATTTTTCTTGGATTTGCTGGACGCATTCTTTCCATCTCTGTTTGTCGTCCATCACCCCAGGGTTGCTTAGTAACAAATACAAACAGTTGAGCCTTAGGACAGTAAACCAACGTATTGTTTTTTTGTATTTTTGAAAATCACTATTCGAAAAATGGGGTTCCAAATTATATAAATAATATAAAAGCGAAAGCTTGAACATTCTTACCGAAATGAATGAGGAATGGGAAATAATTATGGTTTAACAAGTTAAATTTTGAATATACAAAATTATGCACTCTTTTTAATTGTCTGTTCAAGAGAATCCTTCAGCCTGCTAAAAAATGTTCTTTTATCAATATTTTCTCACTTCACTTTAATAATGTCATGTTTTCCATTTTTGTTGTTTTAGTATCAGAAAGACAAGAACAAACAGGTGTTGTGAGAACAAACCCTGGAGTCCTAACCCACACTGCTTTTAGAGATATCTATGAAAAGTTGGATTTCTCTGAAATAGAAATGCCAGACAAAATAGATATTGTTGTCAGTGGTAAATTGTGTGCCACACCAATGCGTTTTGATGACTATACTACTAAATGCAGACAGTTTTTCTCAGATTACTTTAAGATTGAGTTTCATGAAGATATGTTGAGGGGCAATATAAGGTTTCCACCAGCATATATGTGTAAAAGTAAAATATATGATGTTGCTGCAAAGTTTGAATTACTTAATACAGTTTTGATAACTGATTATAATCTTGTTGAACATTGCAAGATGCTTAGATTAGATCTAAATGACATTTATGGTAAGCTGCACATCGATGCTTCATCCATTGGGAATGGAGAACGGCAATTTCTTCTGTTCGATTATATGAAGCAATGCATCTATATCGTACATTACAGTGAAGCTGATAGTGAAGAAGGAGCCCTGAAGGACTTAAAGTCTGGTGATAACTATTGTCGATTCTTTTCCTTTGTATTCAGTAATGTTCTTGGAAAGGACCAATCATATGTCAATGTAGTAGCTGCACCACGTATCACAAGTGACTGTGAAAATGTTTTGATTTTAAATAAACACCACCTTGACGAAATGGACCTCCAAGATAAACTTTATAATTTACACTCTCATATTCAAGACATCACTGAAGATTCAACGCAGCGAAGTCATCAAAATACAGTACTTGCAGTCAGTTATATTTTCAGTTTCCTTGCTACTAGAAACATTGGACCAGAATCTTTATTTGCTACTGTGACTGAAAAGATATTATCAATGTGGTTAACCAAAGAGCAGTTAAAAGTAGTGTTCAGTGAGAAGCTATGGAGAATAGTCATTGGTGGGTATGGAAGTGGGAAATCTGTAGTCACAAGGTTTCTTCTTGAACATTTAGTCAAGCATGCAGCAGAACCTGTAGATATATACTTCACCTTATTTGACAATGATAGTTTGTTCCTGAAAAGTTTGGATAAATTTATCAAGAAAATTAGGGACAATTGCAATGTTAGTGAAGCGAATGTGATTATTGGAAATTGTGAAGAAATCGAAAATTGCTTATCAAAAGAACTTGAAAAAATTTGTGTTAGCCCAAGAAAAGATATCCCTTTCACTGTATCTAATATGCTACTGGCAATGATAGAGAAAGCCAAATCTTCCAAAAGGGGGTTTCATTTGATCATTGATGAACTGGATGGTGAAGTTATCAATGCAGTAGAAGCACTTGCAATCAAAGACATATTCAAACACAATGATGTACTGAAGAATTCACATGTATTATTTTCAATTCGTTCGATGGAGAAAAAAAGAGCAAATGTAATCAACGAACAACGAATGGAACACGATTCTTTCCAATGTTATAACAACTGTGGAATGGAAGTCATGCCATTATCATTATCAATACGCGTCACAAAGCAAGTTTCAAAAATCATTCAAATATCTAAGGAAGGAATATCTCGTCCAACCAGAATATTGCAACCACCAATGGAAATAAAAAAAGAAAATAAAGTCAGTGAAACTTCTGAATCATCATTGCCTCGTCAAAGAAAGATGGGAATAGTTCTCAGATTGTTAAACCTTTTCAGGCGTAACAGTCCGAAAAAAGAAAATGAAGCCAATAAAACTGTCAAATCATCTGAGTCGAAACCTATTTACCCCCAGACAACCAACAAGACAGTGTCATCTCAGTTTTCAGCCACTAGAAGTTTGTCAACAGCAACCAGTAAACTCCATGTTCATCATACTAACCCAGACGAAATTGACTCAGTTGCTCTGGAACATGATCAAAAGTTTGACGGCTCTAATGCAGCCATTGAGACTAACTTCATATTTCACCAATGTATTGATTCTGCACACCATTTATCTGGACGCCAACCTGTTCTTGTATTCATAAATCAACATGAAGATATACCTGCAACAGATATTACAGTTTTACTGTCCATAGCATTGCATCGTCACTGTTACAATACCACAAGAAAAAATGAAAAGCGAATGATCATATGTAATGAAGAAAATGAATACAAGATGTGTATATCAGCACTGACAGCTTTGAATAGAAAATACCTGCTCTACAGACCTGGTGCATCAGATAATCAATCCTGTGATGAAAAGTCATTAGAAACAAAAACAGTTATCACAGATTATGCAGGATGCAGAGGAATGGAGTGTTCACAAGTTGTTGTTCTCATAAATCCAAAAGAACATTTCAAGAGGCAGTTTTTTATTGAGATGATTTCACGATGCACCGATCATCTAGTGTTGATTGTTCCCTATCCTTACAAAGAAAATGAGCATGGTCCAAATGAAAGGGAATCGATGGATACTATTTTAGATAAGTTGTGTCATCATAATAAATCTAACGACAATTTGATGGAGATTTTTTCATATGCTCTATCTGGACATCCAGAAAATCAGTTTCCTCATGCTGTTTCCTCTGACTGCTGTCAATCAAAGATCACTACCATCAAAATCAACACAAAAAGTCCAGAATACACAAGATATTGCCAAAACGTGATGTCCAATGAGCTACCAAACATCACAAAGTCAAATAAAAATCCTTCATTAAGGTATATAATCTTTCTATTGATTCAGCAGCATGGTTAAATTTACTAAAGGAAAATCTAAGATTTGTTATTTTTCATGCTGATTTAAATACGCGAACATTTTTACTCGGATTTACCGCGGTAATGTTGCGGAAAACATCAAGATCCATGAACGTTCCAAAATATGATTCGTTTAACATTCAAGATATTTAACTATTCAGTGTGGAATTTTGTTACTTTTGATCAAGTACTTCTTTTTAGCTACCATTATCAAATCGATTGATTTTGGATTCGGTATCTGTTGTTTTTTAGTTTTATGCAGCCTGATCCTGTTAAGGATCTCCATGTGGAAATACTATCAGACAAATTAATAGAACTTTCCTGGGTTCATCCAGAGAATTCGTTTCAAGTGGCAAAAATGAAATTATCGATAAATAAAACACCAACTAGCAAAGAATACGAAATTATACATCCACGTTTCCATGGTAATAAACTCCAGTTGCCTGTCGAAAAGAACCTCTCGTACAAATTTAAAATACACGCTATCAGTAAATATGGAGGACTGTTATCTCTACCAACTGAGATCGATTTCTCTTCGAGTAACATCGAAAGGTAACTTAAATTCTTATTATTTTACAGTTTTGAGGGTGGTTCTTAGAAAAATGCTAATGTTTGAATATTTTCTTTTTTAGCCACTCATCCACCCATTCAACCTCATCTACTGCACCTCAACCTGTATCTCCTCGTCTACCTGAAAAGGAATACACCTCGTCGAGTAACATCGGAAGGTAACTTAAATTCTTATTTTACAGTTTTGAGGTAGTTCTTAGAAAAATGCTAATGTTTGAATATTTTCTTTTTTAGCCACTCATCCACCCATTCAACCTCGTCTACTGCACCTCTACCTGCACCTCCTCATCAACCTGCTAAAGAATACACCTTCTACGGTATAACTGTCATCATGATCTTTATTATTTGATTTCCATGCTTCCAGTCTCGCAAATCTTTTATATTTTGTTTCACTTTTTTCAAACTTCGACCTGTTTCGTAGTTATCGTGATAACTGCATTATAGAATACATTTCGTGAATAAAAGTTGACTTAATTTTTATATAAGAATGTTTAAGGTTTGGCCGAGGCTGATTGTGTTTATTTTTCTGAAGGAATTAAAATTGTGTTCGTTGAAACCTTTAAAATGAGATAAAATTTCAATGTGCTATTTAATTTTTTCCAATCTATAAAGGAAGTAGATGATGTTATTTTACTTCAGCTTTTTTTTAGTTTTTGAACTTTTGTTTTTAACATCTTATTGTCAAAAAAAATAAAAACAAACTTCCATTTTTTTTAAAGAAACTTAAAAAAATCTTTGGAGGCTGTATGTTATCAAGACGTTCTCCATTGTCTGACAAATCTCAACAAATATGCCATATAATGCTCATATAAACTAGATTCTTAAAACAACAACAACAACAAATAAGTGACTAATTATAGCATGCATGGGGAAAAAAAGTTTTAATGACTAAATTTTTCCCCGACCATTTTTAAATCTGACTATTTACCCAGGCAGATATTTTTCCCCGAGTATTTTTCCTCGACAAATTTTTTCCCCCAACAAACATTTTTGATTTTTGGCTGACTCTTTTCACGCGAGATAATAATTCCCAATCTTGTAGTTCGGCTTGACTGTAGCCTGACTGTTCTTCCATAATGTCAAATACAAATAAAAAGGAACAAACAAACAAGTATAATTATCTTTAAATTAAGTAGCTAATAATCAGGAATGTCATAGTGTTATTAGATTTTTGGTATTAGATAACCGAAAATGTCATATGCCGTATAGAATGATTCACCCAGGGTTATGTACGATTTTAAACTAATGAGAACCATGTAGCTATAAAACAGAAGGAGACCGAACTTAAAAATTCTTTTGTACCATCCGTGATGCGCTGTATTGTGGAAGTGTTAACTGCGCAATAAAATGTAATTAATTGTTATCATTTTGCATAATTTAAAAAATTTTTACTGCCTCAGCTAACCATCATATTCTTATAAATCCTCTAACATGATCAAGAATCGTTACAATAAAGTAATAAAAACGCATAATCTGAAGTAAATGGCATAATTATGCAAAAACGTCACGATTATGCAACGACAACAAAGTAATTTCTGGTTCTTATGTCAGGATACCCTAAAGATATTGGAAGTAACCTGTAGTTTTTGAATAGAGAATCATTGTAGCTCTTGTCTGATTGCACGACACTATGGAGGCGCATCTAATTTGAAAGATATAGGGACCGAAAGTTTTAGATAAATCATATGATATCTTCAAAACTACTTAAGAATATAGGTTCTATTTTGTCTTCCTGTAAAGATCTTGATTTTTGTAATCCGTATGACCTTACATAAGTAAAATATCAATGATAAAATGGCTGTCGTTTGGCTTTTAAGTTGTCGTTATTTTTTAAAAAAGTTTTCATTTCACCGAAAGGTAGTAAAAAGCGCATAACGCATAACATCAAAGATGCCGAAATGAATAGAAAAGTCATTATCTGAATAATAGAAAAATTAAGAGTTCTGCCTCCTTCTGTTTTATACCTCCTTGTGAGAATAGATTATCTTCATATTTTTAGTGTTTAAAAGCATAGTTTCCACTGCGAAATTATTATTTCTTGTTGTCATGGACTTCATTTCAAACGTAAATTTTTGAGTTCACGTGGTTTGTAAGAATATACAAATCACATAAGCGTTAAAGTTGCCAGTTGACTTCTTTGTTATTTTTTTCGCCTTTCTATGCGTTCTCACCAAACACATTATCGGCAAGCATGTTGAGTGACCATCACTGCAGTGGGAACCAAGCTTTACTTGAGCTGAACATGGCCATAGATGACTATAAGTTGAAAGGTCTAAATGGGAACTGGTTCATGACGGTTCCATCTTAATTCACTCATCTGCTGTACATAATGAAAGAGATGGCAGAAAAGTATAAAAAAAATATATGCTTTTATATTCTGGATGTCAATCAAGGTCTCAAGAAAATTTTCAGGTTCCCAGTGCCATCATCCTTTGATGATCTTGTTTAATTATGTATTTTGTATTTATACCCTGGACAAACGTTTCCCTTTTATAAAGCGGGCGAAATACGATCAAATTTAGCGAATCAAGTTTGATCGTATATCAGCAGATTCTCAATTTTGGATTTCGAATTTGAATATCGAAAGTGACGTCAATCAGTTTTTATAAAGTTGTAGTGAAATGAGTTTAAACAGATCACGTTAAGCTGGGCTCAAACAATTTAATACTGTTTCAACAAATGTTTTCAGCAAAACTTGGAATCGCGTACACGTTATTATTTTTATAAAGAAACCACTCTTATAAGAAACTTAGTCCTAAACCTGCCAAAATGTAAAAAACTACAGCGGCGAATCAAGGGTTAGTCAAAGAAAGTGGCGTACAGAGTCATGAATTTTCTGTAAAAACATAAGTGTTGATTAGGTTATTCGCACGTTTTTCTTTTAACCGCTTAATGACCGTGCTCTCCTCCATAAATTTCGACTAGGTTCTAGATCCGTCTCTGAACTAAGATAGTGATTTGCAACTTTTTGACAAACCTTAAACATTCTTGAAACTCTGATAATTGATGAAACTATATCACAATAACGTGTAAACTAGCCTCAACAGATATAAGTAGAATTTCATAAGAATTCGAACACTTTTTTGACAGTGTTTTTCTCTCTCAAAATTGTAATTCCTGAAATAAGAAACTCGCTCAGGAACTTTCAGGACTAAATTCACTGCATAAATTAATGAACTTTTGGAACTAAACACTTAGTAGCGAATACTAAGTTTCCTTTTTAAAAAAGTGCATGTCCTGCTTAATCGGTTAACATATGTCGAGACACAAAATTTTGTTTTGTCATGTGGTTTGAGCCATGTATATTTTCGAACACTTTTATTCTGGCTGTGTATATTTTCGAATAAAATCATCCAATAGTTTTTCTAGAGATTCTTTTTATTCCCGCCAAACAGAATTCTTTTTCTTTTACTTCTCGACGTTTGAAGAGTGTGGAGCTCTGGGTGTTGTTGATTTTTTAATTGTGGGAATATCTGTGAAAATTCATCTACAAAGCTGGAAGAAAAGTTTATATTTTGCGAATATTACGAAACAGGTAAAAGTCAGTTCTGATTTTGAAATAAAAAGTTAGAACATAGTTATGATTTCTTGTGGAAAAGTCGATTCCACTGTTGATAAAATAGCAAGCTTTTATCATCTCGTTTCTGTTCGATTGTACTTATTAATGCCTATCTCCGTATCATCAACACAATTTTCGTGTTTGGAAAAGTTCCGATCTATGCTCAACATAAAGATTAATTTCGCTTGAAAATTTTGTCATCATCTGTTAGAGCTTAAAAAACTGATTTAAATGATATATAGAATACAAAGCAAACGCCGTTGTGTTTCGTCCAAATCAGGTAAAAAATCGGGTTTTTTATGATATTTGAAAAAAAGTTGACATTTTTATAATTTGTTTTATAAGAAAAGTTGCTGATTTGACTATACACTGACGATGGAATATCAATCTGTTGATTTATAGATGACTATCTTCGTAGTCGAAGCAATTTCGGAAAGATATTTAGAACCTTTGTTAAAAATGAAAGTTTTATTTTGTTTGAAAATTTTGTCATCATCTGTTAGAGCGTGAAAAGCTGATTAAAATGATATATAGAATCATATGTCTGCGATGAACAGTTAAAAAGATACACGTCATTAAGTTATAGTGCTATGACGTCATAGGTGGTGGGTCCGCCGATCCACGGCGTTACACAACCTCCCACTTCAGTTGCGTCACCTACGTACCGGCAGGTTAATGTGCACATCAGAAAACGTCAGTTAATTTGATTGGTTTAGAAGATAATTATCCAAAAATAAGCAAGTCTCTATTTAATATTTTAATCTTATTTTATTTCTAGTTTTTATTACTATTTCTTATAATTATTAATTATTAGTTGTTTAGAATTTCTTCACTTTTAAAATGTATTCTTATTTCGATTATTCTTCATTTATTTTATCATTTATTTTTCATTTATTTTAGATCTTCGTAAACTTATCTTCGATAATAAAGTGTCTGCATTACGACATCTCATCATATCCAACCCCTCCATCATCAAGATGAGGGATAGTGATTATTATAATGTTACACTTTTGATGGAGGCTTCCGAATACGAAAAACTTTCGATTGTTCAGATGTTACTCGATAGTGGTGCGGAGACAGGAGAGAAGGACAGTAATGGTTGGACCGCTATTCATTACTGTGCATATAATAATGCGTACATTTGCGTGAAACTTCTCTTGGCTCATGCACCACATGACGTCATCAACAGTCGAGATGATGACAACAAAACAGCTCTTCATTTGGCGTCAAGTTGGGGTTATATCGAAACAGTGAAAGAACTTTTAAATTATCAGATCGATACTCGTGTGAGAAATAAATGGGGAAAGACTGCATATGATGTTGCGTGTGATTATGATGGTAATGATGAAAAGAAAAGAAGAATACGGGAAGTTATTCTTCAACACGAAAAGTAAGAAAATATTTCATTCTAATATTTTTATAAGAAAAAATTGGATGTGAAAAAATATTTTGATGGATAAAATGTGAACTCTTCGTATAGTTACCATGACAACAGAATAATGAAAGATTTCTCTTCTTTCTAGGAAGCATCCACAATGAAGAAAGGTTTTTAATTGTATATAATTGTATTATTTATTTATTTATTGATGATGACAAACATGTTTATCCTTTAAATTTGGCACCTTCGTACACAGACTCCCAACAGAGATTTATTGCAATTATCTTATAGTGTAACAACTTTCGTTTTTATGTAACAACTTCGCACTCAGTCTTTTACTTGTGGATGAATCCTTTTCCAGCCGTATGTTCATCAGCACAATATCAACAAGAATAGAATTGTTTGCTTCCAAACGACTATTTTTTCTTCCTGTAATATGCACCCCAGGGGAGAAGCGTGCCAGTCATATAGAGAAATTGATGGGATTGTTCATAAACATTTTCCCCAGAAATTATTTAACACAAACTGCTCCCAAATTTGAACTCAAATTCCTGATCAAAGTTCTAATGAGAGTTTCATAGTCTGAAGAGCTTTTTTTTTGCCAATCTAGTAATTTCGCAATTATGAATATGAAAAATGGAAGAAATGTTAAGATTATTGTATATTCTTTCATCCAGGAGTAACAGAGAATAAGTGAGGCGTAAGAGAGAATTTTTTCATTAAACCATCATCATAAGAGAATTTAAAGTATTGTTTTATTTCTCATTGGAAGGAATATTGCCAACCGCCTGCGCGCTAGCGAGCCAATGTCATTAGCCTAAAAAACATTTATATGAGGGGTGTCCCTTAAGTTTGGTTCCCACTGCGGCGATGTGTCTCATCGCTCGTCGCCAAAAGCTCATCGCCTAACACTTATCACCGATGTGTTTCCACTGGTGGTTTATTTTTTCATCGCTTTTAAACTTTTTGACAGAATGAGAAAATTGTTCTGAAAGTAAAGCAAGCATGGCTGCTAGCAAGACAAGAAGAAAATTGCTTCGAGCATTATTTTTTATGGTTTTAAGAAAAAGAATTAAAAGAAAACAAAAACGAAAAAGACGACGATTTTGGATACGGGAAATTTTCAAGCATAGGGAAAACAAAGGTGCTTACAAACAAATTTTGGCGGAGTTACGTTTGATTGACAGAGAGAATCATTTCAGGTAAGTGTTTTACCATAATGTATGTAAACATTAGTACAAGAAGTACAAACTGAAGGATTAAAACTATATTCTTCAACTTTAAGATTTTTGAGAATGTCTCCCGAACGACTTGATCATTCGCTTGGGCTTGTTTCCCCACTCATCACAAAGAAGAACACCAACTTCAGAGAAGCTATTTCTCCTGCTGAACGACTAGCTTTGACCTTATGTTTTCTGGCTACCGGTGAATCTCAAATTTTGTTAACCTTTCTTTTCCGAATGGGTAAAGCAACAGTATCGAAGATAATTACTGAAACTTGTGACGCATTAAGACAAATTTTGTTTCCTACATACGTGGCTCATCCATCGTCAAGTCAAGAATGGAAAATGCTCACTGAAGAATTTGAAATCAACAAAATCAACACAAAAAGTCCAGAATACACAAGATATTGCCAAAACGTGATGTCCAATGAGCTACCAAACATCACAAAGTCAAATAAAAATCCTTCATTAAGGTATATAATCTTTCTATTGATTCAGCAGCATGGTTAAATTTACTAAAGGAAAATCTAAGATTTGTTATTTTTCATGCTGATTTAAATACGCGAACATTTTTACTCGGATTTACCGCGGTAATGTTGCGGAAAACATCAAGATCCATGAACGTTCCAAAATATGATTCGTTTAACATTCAAGATATTTAACTATTCAGTGTGGAATTTTGTTACTTTTGATCAAGTACTTCTTTTTAGCTACCATTATCAAATCGATTGATTTTGGATTCGGTATCTGTTGTTTTTTAGTTTTATGCAGCCTGATCCTGTTAAGGATCTCCATGTGGAAATACTATCAGACAAATTAATAGAACTTTCCTGGGTTCATCCAGAGAATTCGTTTCAAGTGGCAAAAATGAAATTATCGATAAATAAAACACCAACTAGCAAAGAATACGAAATTATACATCCACGTTTCCATGGTAATAAACTCCAGTTGCCTGTCGAAAAGAACCTCTCGTACAAATTTAAAATACACGCTATCAGTAAATATGGAGGACTGTTATCTCTACCAACTGAGATCGATTTCTCTTCGAGTAACATCGAAAGGTAACTTAAATTCTTATTATTTTACAGTTTTGAGGGTGGTTCTTAGAAAAATGCTAATGTTTGAATATTTTCTTTTTTAGCCACTCATCCACCCATTCAACCTCATCTACTGCACCTCAACCTGTATCTCCTCGTCTACCTGAAAAGGAATACACCTCGTCGAGTAACATCGGAAGGTAACTTAAATTCTTATTATTTTATAGTTTTGAGGTGGTTCTTAGAAAAATGCTAATGTTTGAATATTTTCTTTTTTAGCCACTCATCCACCCATTCAACCTCATCTACTGCACCTCAACCTGTATCTCCTCGTCTACCTGAAAAGGAATACACCTCGTCGAGTAACATCGGAAGGTAACTTAAATTCTTATTTTACAGTTTTGAGGTAGTTCTTAGAAAAATGCTAATGTTTGAATATTTTCTTTTTTAGCCACTCATCCACCCATTCAACCTCGTCTACTGCACCTCTACCTGCACCTCCTCATCAACCTGCTAAAGAATACACCTTCTACGGTATAACTGTCATCATGATCTTTATTATTTGATTTCCATGCTTCCAGTCTCGCAAATCTTTTATATTTTGTTTCACTTTTTTCAAACTTCGACCTGTTTCGTAGTTATCGTGATAACTGCATTATAGAATACATTTCGTGAATAAAAGTTGACTTAATTTTTATATAAGAATGTTTAAGGTTTGGCCGAGGCTGATTGTGTTTATTTTTCTGAAGGAATTAAAATTGTGTTCGTTGAAACCTTTAAAATGAGATAAAATTTCAATGTGCTATTTAATTTTTTCCAATCTATAAAGGAAGTAGATGATGTTATTTTACTTCAGCTTTTTTTTAGTTTTTGAACTTTTGTTTTTAACATCTTATTGTCAAAAAAAATAAAAACAAACTTCCATTTTTTTTAAAGAAACTTAAAAAAATCTTTGGAGGCTGTATGTTATCAAGACGTTCTCCATTGTCTGACAAATCTCAACAAATATGCCATATAATGCTCATATAAACTAGATTCTTAAAACAACAACAACAACAAATAAGTGACTAATTATAGCATGCATGGGGAAAAAAAGTTTTAATGACTAAATTTTTCCCCGACCATTTTTAAATCTGACTATTTACCCAGGCAGATATTTTTCCCCGAGTATTTTTCCTCGACAAATTTTTTCCCCCAACAAACATTTTTGATTTTTGGCTGACTCTTTTCACGCGAGATAATAATTCCCAATCTTGTAGTTCGGCTTGACTGTAGCCTGACTGTTCTTCCATAATGTCAAATACAAATAAAAAGGAACAAACAAACAAGTATAATTATCTTTAAATTAAGTAGCTAATAATCAGGAATGTCATAGTGTTATTAGATTTTTGGTATTAGATAACCGAAAATGTCATATGCCGTATAGAATGATTCACCCAGGGTTATGTACGATTTTAAACTAATGAGAACCATGTAGCTATAAAACAGAAGGAGACCGAACTTAAAAATTCTTTTGTACCATCCGTGATGCGCTGTATTGTGGAAGTGTTAACTGCGCAATAAAATGTAATTAATTGTTATCATTTTGCATAATTTAAAAAATTTTTACTGCCTCAGCTAACCATCATATTCTTATAAATCCTCTAACATGATCAAGAATCGTTACAATAAAGTAATAAAAACGCATAATCTGAAGTAAATGGCATAATTATGCAAAAACGTCACGATTATGCAACGACAACAAAGTAATTTCTGGTTCTTATGTCAGGATACCCTAAAGATATTGGAAGTAACCTGTAGTTTTTGAATAGAGAATCATTGTAGCTCTTGTCTGATTGCACGACACTATGGAGGCGCATCTAATTTGAAAGATATAGGGACCGAAAGTTTTAGATAAATCATATGATATCTTCAAAACTACTTAAGAATATAGGTTCTATTTTGTCTTCCTGTAAAGATCTTGATTTTTGTAATCCGTATGACCTTACATAAGTAAAATATCAATGATAAAATGGCTGTCGTTTGGCTTTTAAGTTGTCGTTATTTTTTAAAAAAGTTTTCATTTCACCGAAAGGTAGTAAAAAGCGCATAACGCATAACATCAAAGATGCCGAAATGAATAGAAAAGTCATTATCTGAATAATAGAAAAATTAAGAGTTCTGCCTCCTTCTGTTTTATACCTCCTTGTGAGAATAGATTATCTTCATATTTTTAGTGTTTAAAAGCATAGTTTCCACTGCGAAATTATTATTTCTTGTTGTCATGGACTTCATTTCAAACGTAAATTTTTGAGTTCACGTGGTTTGTAAGAATATACAAATCACATAAGCGTTAAAGTTGCCAGTTGACTTCTTTGTTATTTTTTTCGCCTTTCTATGCGTTCTCACCAAACACATTATCGGCAAGCATGTTGAGTGACCATCACTGCAGTGGGAACCAAGCTTTACTTGAGCTGAACATGGCCATAGATGACTATAAGTTGAAAGGTCTAAATGGGAACTGGTTCATGACGGTTCCATCTTAATTCACTCATCTGCTGTACATAATGAAAGAGATGGCAGAAAAGTATAAAAAAAATATATGCTTTTATATTCTGGATGTCAATCAAGGTCTCAAGAAAATTTTCAGGTTCCCAGTGCCATCATCCTTTGATGATCTTGTTTAATTATGTATTTTGTATTTATACCCTGGACAAACGTTTCCCTTTTATAAAGCGGGCGAAATACGATCAAATTTAGCGAATCAAGTTTGATCGTATATCAGCAGATTCTCAATTTTGGATTTCGAATTTGAATATCGAAAGTGACGTCAATCAGTTTTTATAAAGTTGTAGTGAAATGAGTTTAAACAGATCACGTTAAGCTGGGCTCAAACAATTTAATACTGTTTCAACAAATGTTTTCAGCAAAACTTGGAATCGCGTACACGTTATTATTTTTATAAAGAAACCACTCTTATAAGAAACTTAGTCCTAAACCTGCCAAAATGTAAAAAACTACAGCGGCGAATCAAGGGTTAGTCAAAGAAAGTGGCGTACAGAGTCATGAATTTTCTGTAAAAACATAAGTGTTGATTAGGTTATTCGCACGTTTTTCTTTTAACCGCTTAATGACCGTGCTCTCCTCCATAAATTTCGACTAGGTTCTAGATCCGTCTCTGAACTAAGATAGTGATTTGCAACTTTTTGACAAACCTTAAACATTCTTGAAACTCTGATAATTGATGAAACTATATCACAATAACGTGTAAACTAGCCTCAACAGATATAAGTAGAATTTCATAAGAATTCGAACACTTTTTTGACAGTGTTTTTCTCTCTCAAAATTGTAATTCCTGAAATAAGAAACTCGCTCAGGAACTTTCAGGACTAAATTCACTGCATAAATTAATGAACTTTTGGAACTAAACACTTAGTAGCGAATACTAAGTTTCCTTTTTAAAAAAGTGCATGTCCTGCTTAATCGGTTAACATATGTCGAGACACAAAATTTTGTTTTGTCATGTGGTTTGAGCCATGTATATTTTCGAACACTTTTATTCTGGCTGTGTATATTTTCGAATAAAATCATCCAATAGTTTTTCTAGAGATTCTTTTTATTCCCGCCAAACAGAATTCTTTTTCTTTTACTTCTCGACGTTTGAAGAGTGTGGAGCTCTGGGTGTTGTTGATTTTTTAATTGTGGGAATATCTGTGAAAATTCATCTACAAAGCTGGAAGAAAAGTTTATATTTTGCGAATATTACGAAACAGGTAAAAGTCAGTTCTGATTTTGAAATAAAAAGTTAGAACATAGTTATGATTTCTTGTGGAAAAGTCGATTCCACTGTTGATAAAATAGCAAGCTTTTATCATCTCGTTTCTGTTCGATTGTACTTATTAATGCCTATCTCCGTATCATCAACACAATTTTCGTGTTTGGAAAAGTTCCGATCTATGCTCAACATAAAGATTAATTTCGCTTGAAAATTTTGTCATCATCTGTTAGAGCTTAAAAAACTGATTTAAATGATATATAGAATACAAAGCAAACGCCGTTGTGTTTCGTCCAAATCAGGTAAAAAATCGGGTTTTTTATGATATTTGAAAAAAAGTTGACATTTTTATAATTTGTTTTATAAGAAAAGTTGCTGATTTGACTATACACTGACGATGGAATATCAATCTGTTGATTTATAGATGACTATCTTCGTAGTCGAAGCAATTTCGGAAAGATATTTAGAACCTTTGTTAAAAATGAAAGTTTTATTTTGTTTGAAAATTTTGTCATCATCTGTTAGAGCGTGAAAAGCTGATTAAAATGATATATAGAATCATATGTCTGCGATGAACAGTTAAAAAGATACACGTCATTAAGTTATAGTGCTATGACGTCATAGGTGGTGGGTCCGCCGATCCACGGCGTTACACAACCTCCCACTTCAGTTGCGTCACCTACGTACCGGCAGGTTAATGTGCACATCAGAAAACGTCAGTTAATTTGATTGGTTTAGAAGATAATTATCCAAAAATAAGCAAGTCTCTATTTAATATTTTAATCTTATTTTATTTCTAGTTTTTATTACTATTTCTTATAATTATTAATTATTAGTTGTTTAGAATTTCTTCACTTTTAAAATGTATTCTTATTTCGATTATTCTTCATTTATTTTATCATTTATTTTTCATTTATTTTAGATCTTCGTGATCTTATCCGCGGTAATAAAGTGTCTGCATTACGACATCTCATCATATCCAACCCCTCCATCATCAAGATGAGGGGTAGTGATAATTATACACTTTTGATGGAGGCTTCCGAATACGAAAAACTTTCGATGGTTCAGATGTTACTCGATAGTGGTGCGGAGACAGGAGAGAAGAACATTTTTGGTCGTACCGCTATTCATTTCTGTGCATCTTATAATGCGTACATTTGCGTGAAACTTCTCCTGGCTCATGCACCACATGACGTCATCAACAGTCGAGATAATAGAAACTATACAGCTCTTCATTTGGCGTCACGTCGTGGTCATATCGAAACAGTGAAAGAACTTTTAAATTATCAGATCGATACTCGTGTGAGAAATGAATGGGGAAAGACTGCATATGATGTTGCGTGTGAGATAGATGGTAATGATGAAACGAAAAGAAGAATACGGGAAGTTATTCTTCAACACGAAAAGTAAGAAAATATTTCATTCTAATATTTTTATAAGAAAAAATTGGATGTGAAAAAATATTTTGATGGATAAAATGTGAACTCTTCGTATAGTTACCATGACAACAGAATAATGAAAGATTTCTCTTCTTTCTAGGAAGCATCCACAATGAAGAAAGGTTTTTAATTGTATATAATTGTATTATTTATTTATTTATTTATTGATGATGATAAACATGTTTATCCTTTTTAAATTTCGCACCTTCGTACACAGACTCCCAACAGAGAGTTATTGCAATTATCTTATAGTGTTATATCCATTATCGTTTTTATGTAACAACTTCGCACTCAGTCTTCGAAACCCCCCGCAGAGTCGCTACTAAAAAACTCGTTTTTCTGATGAAATTGAATTGATGATGATGGTGATATGTTTTCAATTCAGTGAAAAGTTTTATTTGCAAATACTTGGAAATCACATATATATTGTAGTATATCGTATAGATTTATTTACCAAATTCTTTTTGCAGTTTAATCAACTTAGTTTGCAGACCCCCCGCAGAGTCGCTATATTCTGTTTGAAATTATGCTTTTTGGAGTGTGTTAATCTAACAAGATGCGATCATTTAACTTCTAGGTTGAAAGTCTCTCATTTCCGTCTGAAAGATCGAGGCATTATATAACCATTACCTCATTTAACCAGACAGAAACAACAAGGTTTTCACCGCAAACTAGTGATGATCGTATTGATAATTGAGTTCATGAAATAAAAATGTTTCAGCAAGTCAGTCATGTTTTGTTTTGGAAATATGGAAGAAATAGTGTAATATATATTGAAATATCTTTACCTTAGCGGATTGCAGTATCCATTACTAGCAAAAAAAAGATTGTTTGATATTAAACAACCATTTTTTCCCTAATGTTTGTCAGTCCTTTATTAACATCTTTCCCGAATTTGTCATCTCCATGTTTTGCTAAGTTATCATACTCTGCCTCGATGCGAAAAAGTATGGGTAGGGAAGGTTTTTTTAAACTCGAGTCGATAAAAAAAATCGCTCTGTAAAACTCACATTAACGTTGTCATCCCGTGTGAATATCAATAGTCAAGAACATTTGAAAATCTTAATACAAGGTTGAAATATAAAAACTTTGGAGTATTCTCAACTTCATTTGTTCACCGTTAGAAAAGCATGTAAAACAAGCTGCTCAAAGTCTGAACGAATTAAAAAAAAAATGCCCTATGAATAACCGTAGATAATTTGAACTGATCTCGGAGTGACTTGGGACAATTCAAAGTTTCCATAGGGTGTAAGCATTCAATTAATAAATATACTTGTTTTAAAATATATAACACGGGCAGGCGTTCTTTGTTCAAGACGAAATATAATCATCCGTCTCGCGCTATAACTTATAAGTTACTCTTGTAACTTCAGGACGAAACATCCTGACATCAACACCCACAAAGCCTCGCCAGCATTCTGTATATCTCTGAGAATTTCATTAAATATCCCTTGTTTCGTTAAAAGATCATTTTGTGGTTGGAGAAAGTTTTTAAGGATATTAATGCACCAGGGGGAGCAAGTTTTAGATGAGAATAGAAGATAAAATTTTCTATAAACATTTTCTTCAGAATTTAATCTGTACATAAACTGCTACCAAATTTGAACTTAAATTTCTGATCAAAAAAGTTGAATTAAAATGCTAGTTTTATGATACGCAATCTGTATTATGTGTCCGTGATGCAAACTCGGTTGGAGTCTGGAATCTTATTAGGAATGAAAAAATTAAACATTTGAGCGAAATCCTCCAACAAAACAAGTATCAGAATGGGTGAAGATGAACTACGAAATGATATCAAAAAGGTTACTTTTGCCAATCCAGTAGTTACCTGCACACCGAGAATGTTATGTCACGGGTTATTATTACTGTTGGGATATCGGAAGTGGGGTCGCTACACAGCACAGGAGTGTTTGAAACACTGTTAGTCTTTCGTGAGTTCAAACTAAAATTTATATCAGCACATAATGAGGACATAAATACAACCTAATGCAACCTAATCTAGTGACAAAAACTTGAACAAATTGATGGAGATATACGGTACTGTACATAGACAATTAAAACCAACATGGCAAAACAGAAAAAACTGACACACCCAAAACAAAATGGCTGTCTGGAATGCAAGAAGCACACAATGACAAGGAGCTCATAAACAAACAAATAAATAACAAATAAATATAAAGCTTACCAGCTTGCCAAGTGTGTAGAGTGTGATACAAATTATAAAAGTAGAAAAAAAGTTTTGAATATTGAAAAAAATTCTTGATGAATGTGAGTTTGAGTATGTTGCTGTACTGTTGCTATATATTACTTAAGAAACTCTCAGTGAGAGATGCTAAATACAAATGGATGAAAACATTATAATTACATAATTAATTTTTGAAATAAAGAACTTTAAAGTGTTACATGAACAAAGGACACAAATGTGTGAACTCAATTCACATAGCACTTTGCATGACAATACATTTTGCAGAACATATGCCAGTATAAATGGACGAAAACATGGTTTCCAAGGAGCCATGTAAACAACACATGCATCCTGGATTCAAACACTTGACTAAAATGAATAAATAAGTTGGACCTTGTGAAATGTGTGCACATAGCACAACAATTACAACGGCCCTTTTTGCCGTTAGTTTTCATGGCTTGGTGCTAAAGGGGCAGACGCGAGATGTTTGTCCGTGCATTTTTTAAATAACGTCAATTTAGATATTGGTCCGGCATCGCAAGACGTAAGGCCAATAAGGTACGAGGCGAAAACAGTCATTCTGGTTCAGTCAAAAACAGCATATAAAAGAAAATATAAAACAGCGGTAAACTCCGCGTGAGAATTCACGAAGTTGTTTATATGAAAACAGAAGTAAGAGTTTGCAACTTATAGATATATTTTCTTTTCTGATAAAAGACATGTAAATTTGTAACAGGCTGGTATTATAGAATATAACCAGCAGTATAACAATATGGCTCTTCAAATAAATATACGTTTTTAATATTAGTGAAATGAAAAGTATATGATGGAGAATCGTCACACTTACGACGCGCAAAAGACAAACAACGTCGAATCCAAAAACTCCCCCGCCTAAGCGCGGAGTTAATAATATAAATATCCCTTGTTTCAAATAAACGCCCATGATGAGCGTTTATGTTCAGGCACCACATCCCAGGCCGGAAGTGTGGCATTTATTTGGTCATTTACGCTATGTGGGTTGGTTCGTTTCTATAGCATAAAAGGTTGAAACACATTCGGTTTGGGAATTTCAAGGCAAATTTCAATAGTTCCCGTAAGGTATACTCAAAATCACGTCCTAAAGTGTATGTATGAAAAGAGTCTGGAAATAGAGATAAAACTGGAAAGAACTATTTAATCTAATTCCATTTGTATATTATTCAACCGCGTATGAGACTAGAGTACAGTTCTTTAATTTTTTGCTCAAAACCTGCTGTTTCCTTTTTGGTAAAACATTTACCAGATGAATTCATTTTAATCTTAATTCCTTTTCAGCAACGAAACCTTCCAACTGGTTATGTAGGTCTCAAATCCACCTATATCTCGAAAAGTTCAGGAACATCTGTTTCGTTACCACTCTACCAGTTGTAGCGTAAGCAGGAGGCTAGTTGTTAGTCTGGAAGCCAAATATACAAAGTCTAAGAAGCAGGATTGAGACTGAACGGGAAACATTTTTCTTTCTTGTTTTTCATTATAAAACACGTGATTTCACGACAATTTCACGTGATTTCACGACAATTCACAAACTGTATGATGAAAGACATGGTAAGCATGATTGAGTGTCACCGTGTGACATATGTTAATATCCAATCACCTATTGAATTCATCTTCTCTACATCCACACCCTTCAAAAAACAACAACAACAAGTGAAATAACGATGGAAAAAAATTGGTGACCTGTCACGTGATACTTACAGTTTCCATGCCTTGTTTACCCAGGAATTCCAACACTTTTTCAGTTGCAACATTTCCTGTGGCACCTTTTGCATACGGACAACCACCAAGACCAGCCACTGAACTATCAACAACTCGAACACCCAGCTGAAAAACAAACGAACAAACAAACAAGATTTGTAGAAAATATGATTTATCAAGAGAGATGAATGAGACAAATTGACATTCATACATCTAATGCAGTTGCAATGTTTTCAATTGCACGTCCTGAAGTATCATGACAATGGATGGCTATTTTTGAAGATGGAATTTCCTTTAAAACACATTCGAGCATTTTTCTGGTGCTTACTATAAAAAATACAATGCATCAATATAGCGAATAAAACTGTGGAAAAAAATTCACAAAGATTAACACATTCGAAAAGTTCATCGGTAGCAAAATCCTGTTTAGTCTCATCCTCATCAAGGGAAAATGAAAATTGGTCTCAAATTATGTTTGACCCTTCTCGATTTCAATAAGCATACACCTTTTTTTCTTTTTTTAAGCATACAACTTGCGTTTTCTTATGTCATGATACACCATGTTGCGTTTTCTTACGCCATTATACATCATGTTGCCTTTTCTTACGTCATGTTGAAAATTGAAAGAGACAGACCATTTTTCGAATTTCGAAAAGTTCGAGTGAAGCAGAGTATTTTCACCGAAACAAAATATTGGTACTCAGAAGTTTGGTTTGAGTTAGATCGCTGAATCCAGGCGAATGAAAATTATGTCCGACTAAGAGAAAAACCGACTCATCCAGAGTGATACTTTCACTTAATAGTTAACTGTAATTTTTCATGTGATCAAAGTTGGTGTATCGTATAATAAAAAAATGGACAATAAAATACAAAAGATTTTGGAGACCTGGTCAATTTCTAACAGGTATGATTATTACAATGCAATGCTTGCCGGGATAGGATTTTAAACTCGGGTTGAGCATGCGCAGTTTCAACATTTTGAATCAAATTATAAAACGCTCTTATTTTTTTTAGCCCTGTACCGAGTTGGAAACTCAGCCCGGGGCACCAAGTTCGAATTTCAGGTCGGGATAAAATTTCTCCATTATAAACACCCCTTAAATCGATAAATTTTCAAAAGATGTGTTAGAAGAACATACGTTTATCCCTATGTTCTTTCTATTTTTACGATTTACCTTTAAACCAGGCTAGATTAGAATCTGCATAACTTGTCTATTTTAAATTTTTTCTACGTTTTTAAATTAGTTTTTGAATACATTTTTTTTCTAGCACAAAGGACACATGCAAATAGCAGTATAACTTCGTACTGAAATGTATATATCCTGTTAAAATATTCATGAATAATAATAATAATAATAATAATATTTAACTGTTTGTTCATAAGAAGAGTTCGTTATATCGGTGTTTGTGATTTTACAGTATAAAGAAAAACCTTTTGTTCCGATTCCGATGGTATCACCAAGCGATATTTCATAACAACCCATCTTTAACAAATCAGAAGCCACCTTAAAAAAAGAAAGTTTCATAAATTTCATAAAAACATGATCGTTTTATAGAAATGAAGAACAGTTTAAACGATTAAATGAGAGAACACCTTTACAACTGAAGCAGGATTAATTTCCCCTTCGTAGGGACATCCAACAACACAGGATACGTACCTACAAAAATTTTAATGGAAAGACCAGCTCCTTCGGAAAATTAAGAAAATATAAGACTTGCGGAGAAAGCTTTGAAGAGAAATAAAATAAAAAAAATTCCATCCAGCTTCCTTGACTATTTCAAATACATTGGAAAAACTATATGAAGAATTGACATAGTATCAGCAAAGATTTTCCTGAAAAGAACCTATTCACAAATGAAACTACAAAATATTCACAAACCCCCTGATTTTCAGTTTTTCTTTGTGTGCTGCTTCGCAAACCTTGGTAAACCTTTGAAGACTTTCTTCTATCGTACAATTAATGTTTTTCTTTGTGAATGTCTCTGATGCTGCTCCAAATATAGCGATCTCTCCAACAGAAACTTGTAACTAAAAAAATGATAACATTTTGGGATTGAATCAATTTGGTCTAGTATATACTGAAATTTGGGGGGCAAATCATTATTGAACAAAACAAACGAACATCTGTATACATACTGCAGCTTCCAGTCCTTTCATGTTTGGTACAAGCACAGGATATGAGACATCAGGATTTCTCTTGATGCTTGTCATCACTTTTGAATTATCTGCAAACTAAAAGATACCAAAATGATATTTTAAGAAACGTCTACTCATCTCGAGAAGATTTTGATCGAAAACCAAATGAATAAAGGATGAAGAGACTTGTGGTATCCATTTTGGAGACACAAAACTAGTTGCTTCAACAACTTTTAAACCAGTGTCTGATAGCTTGTTGATCAAATCCACTTTGACAGCAGTTTCGATTGTAGCCTGAAAATAATGTGAACAGTCTTTGAAGAGTAATAAAAGAATCATAAAATAAAAGAATCATAAAATAAAAGAATCATAAGAAACGTGTAAGTATCTGATCGATTGCTGTCGATGAAATTGTTTGATCATAATAACGTTTTTTGTATTTCCTGTAAGGCAGTCCCACGAAGATGTAATGTCACATTGTATATGCAAAATTACATACTTTTTCATTTTGCAGACCATCACGTGGTCCAACTTCAACGATTTTTACAAAATTATCTTGACTTTGCCGACCAACCTTAAAGAATCAGTATACAAGAATACAAGTATACAAGAACTCGTCTCCATGGAAACAAAGGGGTACAGAAGCTAAAACAGCAATGTGACAATGTGTGTTAATATGACGAACCAAAACAAGAGAATTGAAAACAGAAGAAGAGATTTTCACATTGTTACTGGTACGACCTTCAAACTCTTCATACTTTGTCCTTTTTTGTGCAAACCATGACATAATTACCCAACATAACAATAGTTATTACCATGGGAAAAGACAAAAGAAAACACTCACCCATCTTACACCTTGCTTGAAGATATTTCGTGCTCTTATTATATGACTAATAGACGCCATGTTTTTATTCTTTAGATTAAATAATTATTATATGACATCAATCTGTTAGAGGTTCAAGCAAAACAAAAAACATATTCTTAAGAACAAGATCAAAAGCTAACAGAAGTTTCCAATAATGAACGAATGAAGATGACAGCATTACTTCTAATAAAATAGCAATCCTTTCTCATTTCATGAGAACAGATAACCTTGTATCGTTACAAATAAAATTTTATGGACTATAGCTTCCAAATAGGATTTGAAAATGAATGAATGAAACAATGCATAAAAGTGTCATCTTTGAAAAGGATAGATGTGACAATGAATATTCTTTATATTCACATTTTAAACATGCTGCACAATCAACAAGATGAACTACTGACGAAATATCGTAGCCGACAAAAACATTGTTATTGTTAAGTTTTCACAAGCCTCATTTTCAAGCCGTTATAGTGTCCACTTTTCTTATGATCTTTTTTCCCTCAAGGCCTTTTTCTGAAGAACGGTATTCTTAGCAAATTTCTTCTGTCGGGATATCAAGTTAGCTGTCTGTAACGTATCTCAGTATAGATGACAATGTTAACCAACTACTAATTGCAACCACTTTCTTTCATTATTTTCCTCCAATATGAAAATGTGCTTCCTCTTCTTCTTCTTCGTCTTCTTCCTCATCACCTTCTTCATCTGCAGACTTCTCGTTTCCTGAGGTTTCTAAAAATACAAAATATTTTAAATTCTTTTAACAAAATATTCGTTAACCAACAAAAGTTGAAACTTCACCCAAGGAGATTATCTGTCAGAAATTTTGACTTGAAAGGAGTGACCGATCTAAGGTGTGTCAAAACATGTGGAGGTGAAACTGGATGTAATGTTTAAGCATTTAAGCACACGTGGATAGAAAACTCAGGAGGCTTCACAACATCGTTAAAAAATCTACTGTTAACACTTAATATGTTTTCATTATACTGTACTTCTATATAGCTTTATAGCACTCAGCTTGAGAGCGGGATTCATATCTAACAAGGTTGTCTAGTTGAGCAGTTAAAGCCATATTGACAATAATATCAATAATAATATTGACGGACACTCAACCTAACGTCTTCTTATCAATTTTTTGTGTGTAATGGCTTCCAGGAATCTAATCGCCATCAACCATCAACAACAGATGTGCCAACAAGTAGTGAAAGAACTGATATTATGAACTCCAATGTTAGTTTTAGTGTGAGTAATAATCTTCGGGTTGGATTGGGTTCATTATTGAGTAGTCATTCATTTCTTCCTTGGGCATCACAATAGTTCGCCCACCGCCTGCCTGCGTGTCGTCCACCTACCATTGACAGAACAAGGAATCGTTAGTGTTTTTTTGACAGTTTGTTACCATCTTCTGTGCCTGCGGCAGAGGAATTCACCTTTCAAAATTCAATTTCAGGGGGTCTTTTGCCATCTCTTTCTTTAGTTCCCCGTCAAACAGGTCGTCCTAGGGCTTGTGATTTCTCTTTCTGTTTTTGGCGGTATTTAATACATTCTACATTACCAGGATGATTTTTTGATCTGTAGGCATGGGCATTATGCAGTCCATGTGTTCTGTGTTGGGTGTTCCCTTGACCGCTGATAAGACAGTTGGGCCCACTAAAGTTCTCGCCTTTTTGGACATTGAAATTGATGTAGAGTCCCAGACCATACGATGGCCTGTTGACAAGTTTTCTGAGTTGAACTCACGTTTGGAAGAACGTTGTTGACTTATCTACCACAGTGTCGTCATTGAATCATCATATTTACTTGAATGCTGAAGCTAGGGTCGACATCCGATGGTGGCTGGATTTTATGCCATCTTGGAATGGAGTGTTCCAGTCGGATATTAGGACTTCAGTAGCTACGTGCCTCCTTACGGATGCGTAAAGGAGTGGTTTTGGTGGGGTGTGGGGCTCCCACTGGTTTAGTGAGCCTTGGCTTATTATTATTTAGCACCTTTCATACCAACATTAAAGAGTTGCGACTGTCTTGGCTGTAGTAACTTGGGATTCCGCGTGACGCGATTCCCAGATTTTGATCTTCACCGATAACATTACCATTGTCCATATATAGAGATCAGGTACCTATAGGGATAAACTCATCACGCGTTTAGTGAGGTTTCTATTTCTTTTTTCGACACGGTTCAATCTTAATGTTTTGTAACAGCACGTACTGGGTCACTTTACGCTCCGGCTGATCTCCTTTCTCTTTTTCAGGTGATCCAATTTCACGTTTTATGCCCCAAGGCAGACAGACAGCCCTCCATGGTGGACCCTCTGGTATGGACGATCTTTTTGGCATAATAGCTTTTTATCAGTTGCACGTTTTATCACCTGCCACGATGGCACGTTCTTACCAACTTGGTTTGCTCGAAATTATCATTTGTTTCCATTACAGGAGGACGTCCTTATCAATTTCGTTGTTTCTTTGGCCACTCGATTATCTTTTGCTTATATCCGCACTTATTTGACCGACTTTCAATTTCATTCTATTTTATCAGGATATCCATGTCACCTGGGGCAGTTCCCAGATTATATTATACATTACGAGGCGTTCAAGGAGCCGCTCGTTCTAGACCTCCGCGGCAACCTATTACATTCAATCATTTGTGTATTATTCATTTTCGTTTACAGCTAATTATTCCGATTAATTCCCAGTATTCCGATTATGACCGCGGTATCCTTAGCCTTCTTTGGATTACTTAGATGTTTGGAATTCACATCTTCTCTCTAGTTTGATCATACCACAGATACAATGGTATACGATATTTCGTTTAATTCACGACAATCAATCATGTCTGTCCATTTGAGGGCATCCAAGACAGACCCTTTTCGGCCAGGATGTACCATCAGGATTGGCGCTACGTACGTGTGTCCGGTGCGCTGCATGGCGAATTTTCTTCAAAGGCATCCTGGTTGTCAGTTAACGTTATTCACATTTGCTAATTGACAATTTCTAACACGTTCCAATATCTTCTTGCTAGATATTTACTGGATGTCCCATTCATTAGCACTCATTCATTTATCTGCAGCTTCAACTGGTGTACCAGATAGCACGATATAAATTCTCAGCCGCTAGTCTAGTGACACTTACGGTTGACCGTCACGCTTACGGTCCAAGCTTTGTCTCAACGTTTGTGTCATGAAAATTCTTTAAGGTGTGTGTGGAGTTCTGATATGGTTGACAGTTTGTGTCAGGATAAGTTTTATTTTATCTGTCCTGGTTGACAGTTTGTGATAAATTTAAGAAGCTGACTTTGTTGTCAGTTTGTCATGCATTTAAATAAATGTCCTTGTAAACACTCAAGTTCAGACAATACCTAAGAAACCGCCCTTCTTGACAGTTTGTGCCAGGCTCGGTTCTAGTACGGGCGCTACCTAAGAAACCGCCCTTCTTGGCAGTTTGTGCCAGGCTCGGTTCTAGTACGGGCGCTACCTAAGAAACCGCCCTTCTTGACAGTTTGTGCCAGGCTCGGTTCTAGTACGGGCGCTACCTAAGAAACCGCCCTTCTTGACAGTTTGTGCCAGGCTCGGTTCTAGTATGGGCGCTACCTAAGAAACCGCCCTTCTTGACAGTTTGTGCCAGGCTCAGTTCTAATATCCCAGACATCCCTCATTTGCCCAAGATTGTGTTTTTTATTGTACTGCCCTAGTTCCAGTTAAATGATAATCTTAACTTGGCCCTCCACTTGTATACTTCAGTTGCTTTAAACATACACAGTACTCCATTAAAACTTTTATTATATTAAAATATTTATCATCAATAATACTTCTTAGTTTCAAGGCACTGAAACATTTTCGACGTACAACAAACTTTTGAACCTAATCAAAACACTTTTGCTAATTTTAAATTTTTACTCAACAGTACAATTTGTTTTCAGTGCATATCATTAATAGCCTTACTTCGTTTGTTTTTCTTCTTTTGTTCTTTGAGAGGGTTATGTGTGAAGCTGAAGCTTTTAACCATTTAAACATCTATCAAAACAGACAGGCTTACCTTGATTGTTTTGAGTATTTTTAGCTAAAAGTTTTTTTTGCCTCTTTCTTTGTCTAAACAAAATAAGAAATTTTGGAAGACACACACAAAACAGAATTAGAAATGATACCGTCATCAGGGGCAACTTCGGACATTTTTAGGACAATTCGAACAGATCACCTTGTGGTCCTAAAATGTGTCAACTATGGGAAGGTGTCTGCTGGACATGAAAACAACTAAAGAATGCAAACAATTACTACGTTCAACATTTTTTATTTTTACAGATAGAAAGTGAAGTTACCCTGCAGTCCGAACTTGCCACTAAATGTATTATAATCTCAAAATTTTGCATTACCAATGAAAATTGCCTTCACACAAGACCTCGCTTGGTATGTCTAGCTCCACCTCCATGATCCAATAATCTCCAAAATCTTACCTCTTGTTTCTTTTTTTCGCTGTTATTTCTTCAGCTTTTTGTTTATTATCAGCCACTTTCGAATGAAATTTATCATCTAGTTCAATCTACAAAAGAAATCATCATCCTGGAAACAGAAAAATACACTATGCAATTTTTTGCATACAATTTTTGTATCGGAGAAATCATATAGTGTATGACAAGGAGTCGTTCAACTTTTAAAAAGTTCTTAGCTAATCAGAATTTGGAAAAAGAATAAAATTCGAATTTTCAAACTTGCACAAAGAAAAACATTCGATTGTCGTCTAAACCACTTTAATATTTTATAAAACATTTTTTGCTTTGTGTGATGGTGGCTCTAGGTGTAAGGAGCTTTACAAATCGTGTGATGGCAGCTCTACTTACTAGGGGTAATACCACACAAATCATGTTATGGTGGTTCTACATGTTAAGGGCTATACGACACAAATCGTGTGATGGTGGATCTACAAGTTAGGGGCTATACGACACAAACACAATCTGCATCTCATTTTGATGAGTCATGTTTCCTTGCAGATGTACGAAATGCAAATTTTACCTGTAATAGCAATGACTCTGATGAAAATTATGAACATTTAGCAAAAACATTTATTAATATTGTTGAGAAACATGCTCCATTGAAACAGAAAAGTGTGCGTGGTAATCAAGCTCCTTTTATGAAACGCAAGTTGTCTAGGACAACTTACACAAGGTCAAGATTTAAAAATAAATTCCAAAAAGAAGCGAAGAAATAAATGCGTAAAAAAACGTAAAACGTTATTTCAAAAAAGTTACTGATTCAGGTATCATGGAAAATAAGAAATTTTGTGAAACCATAAAACCATTTATCACAAATAAAAGTGGATTAAACAATAATAGCAAAAATAATGGAACAGAGGAACATGAATTGGTTAAATTTGTAATGATCATTATGTAAATATTGCTGAACGAATATTACAAACGTGAAGAAGGGCAACCAAGAAGAAATATATGACATTATAAACAAGTTTAAAAATCATCAGAGCATAATTAAAATTAAACAGATACAGAATCAAAATGATTCAAATAAATTTGTTTTTAAGAGAATTGATGAAGACAAATTAAGACACTACTATTAGTCCAGCTGTTGAGATAAAAATATCACCATATCATGGAAAAAAATGATATAAAGCTGAAATTTTGCACACTTACTCCAAATGATATGTAGATTACCAGAAAAAAAAGCCCCATCAAAAGCTTTTGTAGAAAATGAGATATGCACCATTTTTAAAAATGGCGGATGCTCAAACTTTTGAGAAGCCAAAATTCGCTTAATGGCCTAGAAAAATATGCTAGAAAGCTGAAATTTGGTACACTTACTCTTATAGAGATGTAGATTATCACAATAAAAAGCCCTATTGATAGCATGAATGACATATGCGCCATTTTCAAACTTAAAAAAAATACAAAAATCTGTGTAAAAAGACATTCTATCAACTTTTTCCGCTAAAAATATTTTAATCGAATGTCTGAAAATATCAAGCAATGCAATAGCTTTAGCATGCTCTCAAGTGAAAACATAATAAAATGCATTCAATCTAAATTGTATTTTTAAGTTGAAGTAAAAATATAGAAATTATTTGCAATGAAGCAAGTGAAAATATTGTCATAATGGCATCAAACATTGAATCCACAGACACGTAAGTGTAGTTTATTTCTATCATTTATATAATCAATTTGTACGAAAATGACACGTAAAACATTTTCATAAAGATTGTATTTTTACAAATGTTTACTAATCAGGTCCGAAGGAAATGATGCTCCGTCACGATTTGGAGAAGGTAGAGAAAGATACTCCACTGACAGATGTGTCATTTGTTTAGAAAGTTTTAATCCATCGTTGCCTGAAGTAAAGGTTTTAAAGAAAGGCCTCAAAAGTTTAATTAAGATTAGTAAGGAGCGAGATATGTATGCATTACATAATTATTTACTTGATATGCGAGAGAATAATGGAAAAGTTTTAGTGCATTATCAGTGTAGGAGGAAATTCACAGACACTAGGAAGAAAGACAGAAAGTCAGACACAATCCCTTCTAAAAGACTGCGATCATCTTTAGATGTACCTAAGTTTGATTGGAAAGAGAGTTGTTTTCTTTGTTCTGAAAAGATCAATAAAATTCTCGTTAATAGAGACCCGTTTTCTAAAGTAGGGACTTTAGAGATCCGTGCCAATCTTATCACGAAAGCAAAGGAAAGAAATGATGACTGGAGTAATCAAGTTATGGGGAGATTGCTCACATGCAATGATCTGGTTGCTGAAGAAGCTGTCTACCACTTAAGCTGTATGAACAGATTTAGACTTGAAAAATTTAACTGTGGAAAGAAAGGTAGACCTTTAAATGTATCAATGATGGAGGCGTATGAAAAAGTTTGTAATTGGCTCGAAAATGAGACAGATTGTGAGCTTTATACTATGAAGGAAGTCCATGAAAAAATGTCTAGCCTGAGCGATGGAAATGCGGTGTACACAGTTAAAACTCTCAAGAACAAACTTCAGGAGACATATAAAGACCACATCTATTTTTCCCAACTACCAGGACGAGAAAATGTAATTTGCTTTCGAAATATGGCAGATAAAATTGTATTTGAAATGAAGAGGAAGCCACAACAAACAAAAAGTGATGTTATTTTAGCAGCTGCAAAGATCATCAAAGTAGACATACAGGCAATGGAGAAGAACACAGAGTATTATCCAAGTGTAGATGACATCAAAAATGAAGATACCTTAAAGTGGGTTCCACAAAGTTTGCAAATTATTTTGGATACGTTGATTTCATCAAGCGTGAAAAAGAAAGCACTGGGACACTGCATAACACAAGCAGCAAGACCAAGGTCCTTGATGTGTCCTTTGGTATTTGGGCTTGGAGTTGAACTTGAAAAGACTTTCGGATCAGAATGGTTAATTAACCACCTTTCAAGACTCGGATTGTGTATATCCTATGATGAGGTACAAAGGTTTAAGATGTCGTCAATAGAATCGACTGATAAAGCAACATGTACTGACAACTCAGAATTTGTGCAGTGGGTGGCAGATAATGTTGATCACAACCTTGTGACGTTAACTGGAAAAGGCACATTCCATGGTATGGGAGTGATATCAGTTACACAACCAGCAGTGCAACAACAACAAAGTCAAAGAGTGCTCCGCCTGAAGCAGCGAAAGAGAGTGTGCGAAGTAACCAATAGGAAAGTTATTGAGCTACACCATTTCCCCGGTTCGTCAAGTCGAGGTTTATCAAAATTGGTTTTAAAATCGATTCGCAAACTGAATAGCGAGCCTATATCTCCAAAAGAGGTGAACTATAACATTCTATGGCATGCTTTATGGTTCTCGAGTTCCTTGGAAAATCCAAGATCTAATTGGAATGGATTTATGCAATGTGTAACAAGTGGTACTTCACCTGGTGAGAATTCAAATTCAACAATTACTTTCCTTCCAATTATGGATTTGAATCCGTCTGATGAATCCTGCATCTACTCCACTTTGATGTTTATTATCAAGCAAGCAAATTCAATGAAGATCATGGTACCAACTGTAACATTTGATCAACCACTTTGGCTGAAGGCAGTCGGTATCATCGAGGATGCGAAGCTCTCAATAGTATGTCGCCTAGGTGGATTTCATACATTGATGAGTTTCCTTGGGAGTCTTGGACATTTAATGAAAGGATCTGGACTTGAAGAATTGTTTTCACAGGTTTATGCAGAACACACTGTCGTCCACATGATTTCTGGAAAAGCAATTTCAAGAGCACTTCGTGCGCATTTTCTTGCGGAGTCTGCACTGGTGACATTACTCACGGAAGATACTTTTGATGGCAGCGATGACTTCAAGATTGACTTCAAAGATGATAAAGTAGTTACGGAAAAAATGAGCTCTGCGGAAGTTGCAGCGTTTCGGAACAAGTTTGAAGAAACATGTATTGATCTTTCCTCTAAATCACGAACAGCCAAACTATGGATATCATACTTGAATTACATCACAACAATCAAGAAATATATCATTGCGGAACGCACATCTAACTGGTCTCTCCATCTCGAAGCTACCAAGGATATGCTAAACCTGTTTGCGGCCACGGGGCATATAAACTACGCCAAGAGCGCTAGACTTTATGTTCAGCAAATGAGTGACCTCAAACAAACATATCCTTGGCTGCAAGAGAAATTTCAACAAAATCTACATGCTGTTCGAAGATCTGATCGTTACTGGGCAGGTTTGTGGTCTGACCTTGTGATTGAGCAGACTCTCATGCGATCAATCAAAACAAGAGGGGGACTCACCAGAGGACGAGGCATGAGCGACGATGTAAGACACCTCTGGGTTCTTAGCTTGAGTGCTAGTGCTTCCATTCATCAAGCAATGACTGACATTACTGGACTCACTGTCAAATCAAGCGAGCAGCATGTCGAAATGGGAATGTCAAGACGTAACAAAGATCATATCGATTGCAAGATCTTTGTAGATTGGCTACGTCAAAGAAACCCATTTACTTACGGAGACGCAAATCTTCATTCATTGTCCTTGGGTTTGACATCTTACGGAAACGATGGTATTAACTGCGACAATGCTGAAGAGATCGGAAAAACGATACAAATTCAGTTAGACAACCTTCCAATACCTTCATGCACTATCAAGCGAAAAGACCAAGTGAAACCCTTAATCACTTTGCAATCTAAAGTAAAACTGGATAAAGAATCTGTTTTTGTCAACCCAACCATGCTTTTTACTCGATTGGTGGCTATGGCGCAAAGAGAAAAAGAAGATATTGAAGAATATTTCGACTTTGAACTAACGCAAGAACCGATGTCCCTCTTTAAACATGGTTTGATGAGAAAGCCTGATAAGCCTGCTTTACGGAAAGCTGTGATGAAAGATGAAGAAGCAGTGACAAAAGATTTATTGCAAGATGATTCCCTTTTTATAGTCGATGGTGGAGCCTTGCTACATAGAGTCCGCTGGATCAAAAACGCTACTTTTGATGATATAGCACAAGTTTATGCAGATTACGTCCAACGCCACTACAAATGTTGCACCATTGTCTTTGATGGATATGATGGTCCAAGCACAAAATCGAATGAACACATACGGCGAACAGGTGGAAGAAAAAGATGCCCGGATGTAGATGTTATTGGTTGCAACAAGATATCTTTTACACAAGATTTATTTCTGAGTAATGACAGTAATAAAACACGATTCATTAGATATGTCAGCACAAGACTTCAGCAGGATGGTCAAACAGTGAAGAGTTGTAAAGGCGATGCTGATACGACTATCGTTGCGATGACTTTCAATGAAGCTGAATCAAACACTCAGAAGGATGTTGTAACAGTTGCGGATGATACCGATGTTGCCATGATGCTTCTTTATCACTGGAAACAACAGCATGGGAATGTTTATTTCTTACAAGAGAAGTTGAACAAGGCCTGGAACATGAAAGTTATCTGCCAAAAGTGGGATTTCATTAGAGAGCATATCCTTTTCGTGCATGCGTTTGCTGGTTGTGACACAACTTCAGCACCTTTTGGGAAGGGGAAAAACAACTTGCTGTCCTTGGTTTCAAGGAACAAAACAGTGCAGTCTGTCTCAGACACGATTAGTGATGTTTGGGCAGATAAAAGTGATGTTGGAGAAGCTGCCATCAAAGCCTTTCAAATAATTTACGGTGGCAACGACTTAGACGACTTACGTAAACTTAGGTGAGTTTATTAGCTCATTGCTGACAGAAAAACAATTGTAGAAAAATACAAGAATTTATTTATCTTTTTTATTTATTAGACATCGCAAATACCTTGATATGTGTTGGAAAGGGAAAATTGAACCAGAGAAGATGCCACCTACGGAAAGTGCTGCTATTTTCCATGGTTTTCGCGTTCATCTCCAGATAATGAATTGGAAGATATTGGACGAAGAGGAGGTAGGTATATAAGGTTTTTAATCATTGCTGTCGCGTAAGTGCATCACAGCTATTTCAATTTGATCTCCTGTATGCACCTGTTCTTGTTTATCTTAGCTTGCATCAATTGACCCAAGCAAGTGGGGTTGGAAAATAGAGAATTCCCAATTGATGCCATTAAAGGGAGATCAACAAATCGCCCCAGATAATCTCCTAAAGGTTATAAGATGCAACTGCAAGGCTTCTTCCAAGTTACCCTGTTCAACAAAGTTATGCTCTTGTAAAAAACATGGTCTTAGTTGTATGCAGTCGTGTGGAGAATGCCATGGTGAGACATGTGAAAATAAAGAGGTAATCTTCATAGTTTAGTTGAATATACCGGCATTAATAAAAGTAATCTTGGTACATACCGATATCTCGACTTTTCAATGACCTTTTTAGGTATGCGATGACAATAACAAGGATGTTGAAGACGATTTCAGCGAGGATGAAGAGGACAGAAATATATTCAATATATTTGATGAAATATAAACATTAAAAACTTAAACCTGTACACGATTTTTATTATTTTAAGTGCTATCCATACCGTTCTGTTTTATTATAAAGATGATGATGTGTTTTTGTCGTATAATTGGTAAATTTGAGATTCCGCCATTTTAAAAATGGCTTGGAGTAAGTGTGTCAAATTTCAGCTTTATAGCATATTTTTCTAGGCCATTAAGCGAATTTTGGCTTCTCAAAAGTTTGAGCATCCGCCATTTTTAAAAATGGTGCATATCTCATTTTCTACAAAAGCTTTTGATGGGGCTTTTTTTTCTGGTAATCTACATATCATTTGGAGTAAGTGTGCAAAATTTCAGCTTTATATCATTTTTTTCCATGCCAAAACACTCAACGACTGGACTATATCTCAGATGAAACTTAATGTGTCAATTGGAGAAGATAAAATTTCTCCAAAATTAGTTAAATTGGTAAGACTTTATTTAGTGAAGCCACTAACAAAGGCAATAAACATTAGCATCGATTCCAGTATTTTTTTTCTCAAATAATGCTAAACCAACTGTTGTAACACCCTTAGATAAAGGTGGTGCTGATAAGACAGCCAGTAAGTGTGTTAAACTTATTTTCAAAATTTGATGAGAGTGTCATGAAAAATTCAAATAAATTATTATATAGAATCAAAACTATCTATATTCTTTTCTGCATATAGAAAGTCTTATAGTACTCAAATTGTCTTAATTGGTCTAATTGAAGAGTGGAAACAAAAATTAGATCGGAATTACATGGTAGGGGCCATCCTTATGGATTTATCCAAAGCCTTTGATTGCATCCCTCACAATACATAACACGCTTATGGGTTTGGTTTAAAAGCTTTAAAGCTAATCCTGTCTTACTTAACTGAGAGCAATCCACTAGAATAAATGGTATTTATAGAATTTTTCAATTAATCGTGTCAGGAGTGCCCCAAGGAGCCATAATAATTTTTAATATATTTTTGAACGATCTTATTTACTTTATAGAAAAATGTAATGTTCACAACTACGCCAATGATAATACCTTTTCAAGCTTTTCAAATTCAATTGCAAACCTAGTCAGAATCTTAGAAAAGGATACATAATAAAATGATCACAAACTCTGATAAATTTCAATGTATAATTCTTACGAAAAATAAAACTGACAATATTGTGGAAGGAAAGATTGAAGGTAAGAAAATATTGTTGCTGCCAGCAGTAAAACTTGGGTTTTTTATTGACAATAAATTAGACTTTAACAAACACATAAGTAATATTTGTCGGTCTTTAACAAACACATAAGTAATATTTGTCGCAATTAAATGCCATTTTTAGACTTCGAAAAAATTTGTTTTAATTAATAGTTTCCTTTATGCAACTTCTTATCTTATCTGGGACTTTTCCTTAGCGAATTCAATGTTGGAAAGTGAAAGAATAAAAAGGAGATCCATTCATTTTTTATGTGATGATGAAGAAATTTCAAAAATTTTGCTAAAGTTAGGAAAGGATACTATGAAAGAGTTTAAAATTACTATGTGTAGAGATTTTTAAAACTATAAATGATTTGAATTCCTCATACATGAAAAGTATTTTTCAGTTAAAATTAGATGATCATCCACTAGCCTTCCCTCTTTAGGTCCTAAAATATGGAATAATCCGCCGTATGGCCTAAAATTCAGCAATAGTTTAGAAAATTTTAAGTATGGAATTAATTAAGAACTTTGAAGGATTTGAGATCATTTTATAAATTGAAAAACCCTGAGAATAGAACGATTTTGTGTTTATTTATTTTTGTTTTGTTTTATTTTATTTATAAATTGAAAAATCAGAAAATATAGTTGGTTTTGATTAGTCTTCTTTGTATAAGAAAACTAGAATTTTTATATTTTCATTTTTGTAAATATATGCAACCGACTTTAAATAAATAAATAAATAACATAACATAACTAAGGGGACACAATTGTTTGAGAAAACAACTGTTCGAGTTATTGAAGGTTCGAGTGATTTCTAAAAAGAAGTATTCATAGGTTCAAGAGACACAAGAATTTACAGTACAGCCCGAAAGAAACTGTATGTGTCTGCATAAGATAATTTACTCTCATGAAGGATGGTTAACAGTCTTTTGTTTATATAACATGCATTTTCTTGTTCAGTTGAATCACATGCTTTGCAATCTTTTTTCTTTGAAGTGAATGACTACCTTGCCTTGGCTCTCAAACTCCATATCGATGCCTAGACTTACTGAAGTGAATGACTACAAAGTCTGTACTTTTGTAGTGTGTTGCTCGAGTAATATAAACATTGCATTGCCGTGCTGTGCAGCCGTCATGACATGATAGGTAGCCCAATTTGGGTACCCTGCATTTTCACATGCCCCCTCTTTTTTCATGTATTATTGAGGTGTAGTCATTCTCTCTCAATTCCATTGGAACATATGGATGGTTTTGTTATTCCAGTCAAGTTTTAATTCTTTATGTATATTGGCTGTGACAAGCTGACAATTATAGTTGTCAATTTGTTGTAGTATTTCTATCAACGTTTGTATTTTTGTTTGTTTAATTTGAACATATCTCTGTTATCAAAATATGAGAATAGTTAAAAAACTCACAGCCAATACTTTACCCTAAGGTCCCAAACAAATTTAGGTTGTTGTTATTACACATACATACCTTCATACTTTTCTTTTCCATGTATTCTACTCGCTTTCGTTCTCTCTTCCGTATGCCTCGGTACACATGAAATTCACCACTTCCAGCCCCAGCACTGGAACCTTCAATAAAACAATAGAAAATAATTATAACAAAACTTTCAGCAAAGATGGTTTAGATATTTAATTATTTACAATGAAAACCTGAAAGTACTGCATAAATTAAAAGATTTCACGTTCTAAATTGAAATTTTACCCATCACATGACGAACAAATTCCGGTGCTTCTCGAGGTTTCCATTCTTTTCTTGGTTCTGGTATATAAGCTTCTTTAGTCTGCAAAAAAATGATAATGATATCAATTATGAATAACAGAATTTCTCTCTTTACTCTTACTCCTTACTCTTATAATAGTGTTTATATTCTCTTCAAGAATCAAAACATTTGCGTAGAACAACTAAAACCAGTTGACAGGAATTTTATCTTAAAGGCAATAAACAAATATAAATCATGCCCTTATCTAAACTCACTTGATCCAGTCTTTGTAAATCATGGGTTTGTTCTCTGTGTTCTCACTCTATTTTGTATCTTGCTTTGATAAGAGCTATTGTTTGCCCACCCTCCCTCCCCTTTTGGTTTAATCAATGTATTTTTCTTTTCTTTTTCTTTTTATGGTAAAACATTTTCCTGCTTGTGATGTTGGTATACTGATATGTCATCAGGAATAATAAATTCAGTTTGTTGTCATCAACAAGTGGTATCACTGGCTGGATTATGACATCCGGTTTTTTTTGTTACGATATCTGCTCGATGGACACCAAGCGTTCATTTTATATATGGTTTCCCTCTGGTTTATGTAGTTATATAGCAGAATCTTGTTTTGGCTAAGATTCTTCCACACCATTGTCCATACGGTTGCTTTAGCCACACGTTTTTTTTGTATGTATTTATTTGCCTAGTACAATACCACAAGGTTTTTTATCCAGGAGCGGAAGCAACTGTATTTCACTATTGGCACCCCCTTTATATTTTGGTTGGGATATTGGGCTTCTCTTGTCAGCCGTTTTTGGGGATTTGCTGCAGGTGTTTATGTTTCACAGTATGTTGGTTATTCTAGCTGTGCTTTGATTTCAAGTTGAACTTGATTCTTTGTACACTACTAGGTTAACTTGTTTGTGGGCACTTCAAGCTGTGCCTGGCCATGCTAAATTGGTACTTCAAGCTGTACCTTAATGTTATCTATTGGCACTTCAAGCTGTGCCTGTTGGTGGATGCATAGTACTTCAAGCTGTACTTTTGCGTCAGTCATGCCGGATTACATAGGAAACATACAAGCTCGGTTTGGACACTTCCATGTTATTTGGTCATATCTTCACCCAAATTTTCCCAAATTCTTTTGTACTTAATAACTGTTCATCCAATACATTTGCTTGTTTATATCTGTATTTTGTTTTACACTGGGAACCCAACAATTAAACTCATTTATTTATTTATTTAACTGTAAAGCAGCTGAAAGTTTAACTAATAAAAAAATTAAAATTACACATTTCTTTGATATATATATATTTTTTTCTCTCAATATTTTTCTAATTTGAGGGACTAACTTTATAGTTAATTTTGGGCTATGCTTCCTACATAATACGCAAAACATGAAAACATATTTATGGAATTTCATAAATGAAAAGGAAAATTTTAAGCTAATGGAAATGTTTTACCGGGTCATTCATCAGTTTTTCCAGTTTTCGTTTTTGTACATCAGTATCACTTCTGCATATTGTTACTTCTTTTTTATTCTTCTCTTCATTTTTCTTTTCAGGATTCTTCCCTTCTTTTTTCAACCTTTCCAATTTTTCCCTCTCTCTTGCCTGTTTCTTCAATTCTACTTCATTGATAATATGGTACATCTAAATTTCGAAAACATAAAAATTTTTAATGTCAAATAGTCATGGAATAATCATTTCATAACAGTAACCATTGGGCGCTAAATTTATCATTACTAAATTCAAGAATAGTCGAAGATAAGAAATAAAAACAAGGACTAAAAATACTGTAGTACTTAAAATGGTGGATTTGACACATCAAGAATTTCACTTGTGCAATATTAATCCTGTGCACAAAATAGGGTATATAATATGATTGAAGAGATGACAGCCTTGAGTAGATTTTTTTATCCATAAAATGAATTTCGCTACAAGGATCTTCTTAATATTATTGTTCGGATAACATGTACTCATAACATATAACATGTATATGGTTTCCAGCTCTACGCAAAACAAATTATTGACATTGCTTCCTTCCAGGTCCGAAATATTGACATTGCTTCCTTCCAGGTCCGAAATAATTTCGATCCTACTGAAAACATATATAAACTTTACATCATTCATTTACAAACGCCCGATGATGACAGTAGTAACTGTCGAAACGTCGCAAACAAAAACAACCGGTCTATGACATGATAAACTCTAATTATATATTATGAATACTAGACTGACAAACAATATAAATATATTCAATTTGATTAAAACACAATATGGAGATTCCATGTTAGCTTCAGTGCGGAAGTTGGAAAAGACTCGAGCGAAGTACGCTAGGTACTCGAACCATCTAAGATTCTCGCTCCGATGTCTACATAATAATTTGACGCCAAATGATCTAAGAATTCATTGCAAAGTCAAAACTGAGAAAAGCCGTCAGATATTACGTCGTGCCAGCAAAGTCTTGCTTCAAGAACGAATCCATCTCAATCATGTGACAAGAGAGAAATTAAAACAGTCAATGGAAGAGTTGGACCAAGAAATCAAGGATAAAACAACATCAGAAGAATATGAACTCATCAAATCTGTTCATAATATTAATAGTACATCGTATAATGTTCCTGCGATATGGTTTCCAGCTCTACGCAAAACAAATTATTGACATTGCTTCCTTCCAGGTCCGAAATATTGACATTGCTTCCTTCCAGGTCCGAAATAATTTCGATCCTACTGAAAACATATATAAACTTTACATCATTCATTTACAAACGCCCGATGATGACAGTAGTAACTGTCGAAACGTCGCAAACAAAAACAACCGGTCTATGACATGATAAACTCTAATTATATATTATGAATACTAGACTGACAAACAATATAAATATATTCAATTTGAACATGTACTCTATTTCGGACTGCTTCGGGGCTGCCTAACAAGATTACGTAGGCAATCCTATTGCAAAGGGGTTTAGAGATACTGTTCCCCTGAAGAAGTGACGAAACAACACTAATGTGTTATCAATTTGTGCATTATAGGACATCGCACATATGCAAGCACACATATGCACAAAATGTCGTTTGATACATTGATAATAAAGAGGTGAGTGAAAATCTCCAACAATAACCTCTGACTTGGTCAGATGAAAATGAAAAGGAGAAAACTGAAACCATTAAAATTAAACTATAAAAAATTGGAATGAAAAGACATGGCCATTCCAAGATAATGTCCAAAACTTGCAAAACATTATACACATCACCCAAATGGTGGTAATGTAGGTAAGAAAATGTTGTGATTTTCATCCTAAAATATGTTTTAACTCACTATGAAAAGGTGAATGTTATGAAAACTGAAAGTATATATATATATATATATATATATATAGGTAGCTAGCCTAACCATGTTACAAAGGAACAAGGTGAAATTCACCCAAAAATCTACCTGAAAATCACAAACAAAAGCTTGTGTCAAAGGAACATTAAAAATATATAATCATTTTTTAGAGTGATTCAGAACAAGGGCAGTACTAAACTGAAAAATCTGGAGGAATCAAAATATGTATCAAAATCCAAATCCAGCAGCAGAAATACACTGCACTGAACCAAATCCATCTTTTTGCTACATTTGAATCACCGAAGAGGGGAAAATTTTTAAAGCATTTCACTCACTTTGAATTCTTTGATTACCACTACGATTGCGCTAGTAAACTTCCCTCTTTTTATACTGAAATCCTGTGCTACAAATGATAAATACATGAGTTCACAGTTTGGGAAACATAATAACTCACTTTTTTAACTAAAATTTTTGGGAAGTAAAATAGAAAAAATTAACAAGTGGTAGCCTTGTGTGTGGTAGAGTGCTCTCACCTCCAGTGCAGGAGAGGAGGTCAGGATTCAAATCCTGGCCGAGACATGCCAGAGTGACTATAACAAGTGCAATATTGATATCTAAGGGGGTTGTCTGGTTGGGTGATTGAGGCATACTTGCAAATGAGGGCTTTAAAAAATGCTTTAGTTCTGCTCTCTCTCTCTAGTTCTGCTGCTCTTAGTAGTTCTATTATCAGAACTGAAGAGGCTATCCCCTGGGTAAACATTAACAATAATAATAAAAAAAAAAAGGTTCTGACCAGAAGCAGAAGTGAAAATAATCTTTTAAGAAAAGTTTTGAAAAGAAAGTCATCAATTCCTTTACATATTCTTTGAAGATACTTTTTATACCTAATTCCAGCAGCAGCAGCATACCCTAGATGTCAAAAATTGTGGAGGAGCACATAAACCTAATTTCTGTTTTCAGTCTGTATCACCAATGGGGTTACTTGGACGTTTTTCTTTTATGGTTTAATAGCTAACACATTCTCCTCCACAAAATTTCGACATTTTCTAGATCCGGATCTAAGCAAAATATTGAACATTACAGGAAATAAAAAATATTTCTACTTTTTCTTCTGGTGAAACTCTTCTTCATTTTTCCATTTTTTTTTTATCCCATTTCTAATAGTGAATGTGTGCTGAAAATCTGAACTATGAACTGGTGTATTTACCAGCTTAATTTACCAGCTTAATCCACCATTATTATTTGAGTTCCTCATTCACGGTACAATCTGACAGACAGATTCACAGACAGGACAAACAAGATATATCGGAACTGACTCATTTATCCGAATTGAGTAGATCTATCCCCTCCTGGTTTAGTCTGTTTATTGGAAACATCTCATTTAAATCTGAATAGAAATGAAAGTATAGTGATATGAAAAAGTCAGGAAGCTTTTTTATATAAAGGTTGTTTGATCTTGAGTCTAAATGTTAAAAGTGATTGCAAAAACGCTACAATTAAGGGCTTACGTAAAGCTAGCCGTACCTAACAGCCGTACCTTAGCCGTACCTTACTAGATATGCCTATTTACATTAGATGAGTGTATTTGTTGCAAAACAAGTACATAATTCCAGATAATGAAGATGTCCTGACACATTATTTCAGTTTGTTAACCAGCAAAGCCACTGGTAAATACAAAAAAACCCAATAAGTACAATTAACTTCAGGTAACAACAACGAGGAAGAGCCGGCTAGGGAATCTCCTTACGGCTCAATGGAAATTAAGTATGACTGACCATGGATATAAGTACAGCCTGTCTGAGCGTCTTAAGTACGGCTAGCTGGTAGTGATGACTCAATAATGTAATAGGTACGTTGATCATCAAGAAGAACAAGACAACATATTAAGAAATTAAAAATAAGATATTTCAGTTAAAAAAACGGACAACAGTTTGTTTTGTCAATACTCTACATATCAAAATAAAGCTAACTCAAAACAAACAGCATATGCACAATATTCAGTAGGGTCAACAAAAAAAATTAAGTACGGCTAGCCAGAATAAGGTACGGCTAAGTAAAATAAAGGACGGCTGGGCAATATTCTTTAAGTTAAACCGAAAAATTACGTACCGCTAGCGAAAATAAGGTACGGCTAGGTAAAATAAAGGACGGCTGGGCAATATTCTTTAAGTTAAACCGAAAAATTACGTACCGCTAGCGAAAATAAGGTACGGCTAGGTAAAATAAAGGACGGCTGGGCAATATTCTTTAAGTTAAACCGAAAAATTAGGTACGGCTGGCATCAACCGAAAAATTAAGGGCCAGTATTTAAAATAAGAACGGTTGAATTCAAAATAAACAAAACCGATGGGGTAAGGGAAAATATCGACATTTAAAAAAGTTCGGGAAGGGTGTATTAAAAGGTGTATTTAACTAAAAAATCGGATGTTCCGTATTGTCACTATTTTAAATATCTTCGTTAGACTTGTCAGCATTGTATATCGTTTCCAACTGTCGCACCAAATCAGCAAAAGACATATCCGATCTTAAAGATATGTATCGCAATGCACATAATTCCAGAAGAAAGATTTCGATGTAATTGAATGTGGTAAATAACGAACCGGAGATAACAGGAATATGTACAGGTCAGTTGTGTTCTGAATCAGTCAGTATGACTTTCAATCCTGCATCCTGCATTTAATAATGTTGTGGGAAGAAATTTGGTCAAAGCCTGTTTCTTTGAAACAGCTAAATCTATTCTTCCCATTACTTTGCATTTTCGACTTTCGTTAGGACTTGTCGCACAACAATGCTTACGTATAAAGGAAGCTTCACACGACATCTTACTGTTATAGACATGCCTCATTTTTTTAATAACCATTTTTGTGTCTATGTTCTTCGCAAACAGCTGTCCGTCTGATGCAATGAAACATGTCAAGTTCGAATAAAGATCCAGCGTGACCACATTCAAGTACATGTAACGAGCATGCAGGGCGTATCTTATCTCCCACAGGTACTTCTTCACTTCTTTTAACTCAATGGAAGTAACAAATTGTGCTACAAAGTGGAGTTGTCTAATATTGGATGGGTATATCTGCATGACTTTCCTATAGAGACCGAACAGCACCTCGCAACAAATGTCGTGTGTTTCATCAGAAGGAGTACCTTCACTTCCGAATTTTCTCATTTTCACGATAGAAAATGCTGTTTTCGGAAATAGCCTTGTCCTTTGCACGTACAGAACATTTGCGAAATGATGTACCTTTGCAAATGTAGTGCCTGAAATGAAAATTTTGTATATCAAAAAGTGTAAAGAAACCTGGACGTGAGGTTCTTATATGTCAAAATTTGAAATTTTGTGGAATTTAAAAAAACACACATACACACGAAAAAACATAATGCCAGAACTTACCAGAAATGAGAAACATTTCGTTGCCCACGTTATATATTTTATTTTCGTTTAAATCAATAATCGTAAAACCATGTGGAATTACAAGAACTACGATATCAAATCTGCAGCTCGACTTGTCTTTTATCGCTGTCTCAGTTAACATAGATTCCAAAGTTTGATCATCAAAACTTTTTTTGAATTAAGAATAACACACAGCAGCGTAAACCGAGATTCGAGAACATTTGGTTTAAAAGTATTGAAATCATTTTCGGTGTAAACGATTTCCTATACAACACATCAGACAAATGCTTGAGATGGCCACTTTCAATAACGTCGGATGTCAAATCTTCCAGACATAACCCCAATGTATTCACACATTCTTCTACCTCTCCTTTATCCACCTCATCAGTAGCTTCTTTATATACTTGAACATCGGCATATGAACATTCCCCTAATTAGATAATGTTGAAATGCATTATATCTAAACTATCTGCAACGCCTTTCTGTGTAGTCCTTATGAAAGATAAAGAAACTGTCTTAGGTTCGAGGTTGTGCGAGGGCTGTTCGCAAATTAGATTAGAAAATCACGAAGTTCGAATTAAATGAATGTTGGAAACGAAGTTCGAGGAAATTTCCGTAATTATTCCATTAAGCGCCCAACTTTTTTTAAGTTTATTCGAATGAAGTCCTTTTTGAAGAAGGATGACTGATATGAACATGGTATGATATAAAAGAAAGGATGATGAAGATATTGAAATAAACTAGATCTTCAATTATAAAACAAAACGTAAGCTATGAATAGGAACAAAGCTCATTTGTAAAATCTGTCGTAATTCAATGATAGGGTAAGTCTTTCTCCTGTTCTATCATAAATTCTTTTTGATGGCGAAAATAAATGGGAAATGTCCTAACTATTTTGCATAAAATAAACAAGGGTTCCGACACGCAAAAGTGAATATTCTTTTACTTTTAAGCACAAGATTTGAACATCGTGAGTATAACAGATGTTATCTTACTGATTTGTTCCGAAATGCCTTTTAATATGATGACGTTGTTTTTAACAATTGGAACTTCTTCTTCTCTGTATTTCGCAGTTCCTTCCGTTGATAGCACATACCCACACCCGTTCTTAAAAATGCAGACGTCAGAACCTGAAAGGAACAGCAATGGTTCATAGTTGTGTATGATTGAGGTGCTTGGGTCCAAATTCATAGGGAACAACTGAGATAAGCATGAACGGTGGGAAAGAAATTGGAAAGCAAGTGATATCTTTAATAGATTTACCACAACATTTGAATTTTAGTTGGGCTTTCAGCGATCGAACTGCGTTGACCATACCAATTTCTGATACTTCTTTGCAAATTAGATGGGTGGACAAGCTAGGCTTCCTATAAATAGCTTTACATCGTGAACACAGTTCAGTGCCATCAATACAAACACTGGAGGTTTCCATATATCCTCTGCGTGATTAACTACGGTCTTGTTTTCGTATACATAAATATATCTATCTTGAAGAATCGTTTCTATATCTGCACTTTCAAGGACCTTATCATCGTCGATCTCTATCCATCCATTATCACTACGTACCACGCAGGTATAATGACCACTGTTGCAGTATTCGCCTTTGTGCAAGATGATGGCACGCAAGAGGTAAATGGTGTCTTTATCTGATTCCATATGGCTTGCAAATGACAGTTCATAACAAGGTCGCACTACAGATCTATTCTTCACACTTTCATCCGCACCATATCTCTTCAGGTTTAGTGCAATAACGTTGGGTGTGTTTTTTAATTTTTTTGGCAGTAGCAGAAGAAGTTGAAGAATAACACGAATCACACATTCTGTTTTCGAGAAATTCGTCTTCAAAATGCCGTTCCACGAGTGATGATATTGTCAGCTCTTCACTATTTTCGGGAAGCGATAGGTACAAACATCTGTCCTTAGTAATAGGCTTATTGCGATGTGAGTCACATACTAGGCAGCAAATTGACTCTTCGCATTGAATCTCGTAAATTGGCAGGTACGTATCGCTTTCATCTTCATTGTCATCCACAAACATAGATGCCACTAAATGAAATTCCCCTCCATCCCCTCCATCTTCGTCCCGACATGAAATTGTGTAGTATTTTTAAAACATTCGTTCAGCACCTCCGATAGTTCCATGTCAGAAAGCTTTGTTTCGCTGCCGCAAATGTTTAATCTATCAAAAACAGGTTTACATATTTCAAGGAAAGCTACTCTATTCGATGTGTTGTACTCATCGAGTGCTCTAAATGCACCATATGAATAAGAGATTGAACTGACGACAGAATTATACCAGCAGTTGTTCCTGGGATTGCTTAATCCAACCTCTAGATTTGGTATAACGGGAACTCTATCATGAAATTGTAAACCTGCCTCAGGTTTTTTGGTACAACTTCGAATAAAACCGTACAGTATGGGTTAGCTTGGCGAATGTAATCACATATAATGTGTTGCCACGATCCCTTTGCAAAATATTTTTTGTTCAGCTTGGTCACCATGTGGTTGTTAATAAGATCATCCCATACATTTCTATCCATATGACACACGAGATTGCTAATAGCTTTGGTAAAAATACCAGACGTTGGGAAATTACATTGCGAAAGTTCACTCAATGTTTCCAAAGTCACGCCAGTGCTTGCTAGTGTGTGTTTGAGTTCATTACTTTTAGTACCTTGTTCTTGTTCGTCATTTAAAGAATGCTCCGTTTCCCTTTCTTCTGGGTCATTTTGTAAACTCGTACAGATTATTTCCTCGTTTTCGCTTTGGGTGGGCTGAATATTTCTTGATTCGTCTGTGTTAAAAGTGATAGCGAATTTTATTTGACCGTTTTTCTTGCGATATGTACAGCAGGTTTCCTTCGATGAGCAGCTTCATTGTCCACAAAAAAAGTCTACATCAGATGAACGCACTTCTTTCGTCAGGAAACCTGGAAGCACTTTACCTATGTCACAACAACGAACATGGTACCATTTACCACATTCATCACAGGCTATGTATCTATTCCATTCGGACACATTTTTAGTGACTTTTTCATTGCATCACAGTGGTTGTATTATGTATTGAAGAGATAAATAAATAAGGGAACGCTCAATTACCCATAACCTCAAAATAACTTAATAAATAGACCTTTCCGGATTACAATTTGGACTACCAGGAAAACACTTATTCAGGAAAATACCGTATTTAAAAAATCTAAAAAGGATCGCACATTTTTATGAGATAATGGATCATTTTGAAAATCATTTCTAAGGAAGAAAAAATGCTGAAGTGATTTCATGCATGAGTAAATGCGTGATGGGCAGAAAGAAAAGTAAACAAAAGAAGGAGGAGTCAATTTCGAACGAATTGTAAAGTGAAAACAATTTTACTACTCCTTCAGTTTTATTGGAAGTCTCAGAGTGTAAGATTCACAACAGATGGCAAATATTGGATTCCCATAAATTGAACTTATTTCATCACAAACAGAGCAATTTGTTACACCTTCCACCCGAAAGGGGTATTTTGGGGCCTCAAATTAGTATAGTATGTTAAATAATTTATGTGTAATGTATAAATAATTTTAAATCAGCCACAGTGATAATTCTCAATTTTAATTTGCTTAAATTGCCGAACTACGCATTATAAATCTTTTACTAACCAATACACTTTTCCAGAAATCTGTTTAAACATCATGTTTTGGCCAAGTAAGCACATCCAACCTTGTTCTTATGCAATTTATTGTTTCAGTAAAGCTTGGTTCACATGCGCTTCAAAATGGTCTCAAGGCGCTCATTTAATTTAAGTCTTAAAGCGTTGAGACGGTTTTTGACTCTATGTGAACCTGAAAAAGGAAATTAATTGGAAATAGTCTCAAGACCTTGAGCCCGTTTTAAGTTGCATGTGAATTAAGCTTAATTATTTGACTTTATCACTATTATTAAACCTTTCCGTAGAACAATTAAACGTAATTTTGACATTGAAAATGAGGCTAGGTGTACTAACTACCGTATTTTCTTGAATAGAAGCCGCGGCTTCTATTCATTTTTCAAAGAGAATGTTTGCGGCTTCTATTCAAAGGCGGCTTCTATTCCAGAAAATACTAGGTCAAAACACGCTGTTTAAACAGCACTTCGGGAAATGTTTATACACCTTCCCAAATTTCGGGGTTATGGTGTTATGGCCTAATCAACAGCTTTCGCCTCATTTTCAATATCGTAACTGCTTTTAACTACTTCGTCGGGGAATTTGAATATTTGAATTTCTTTGTTCTCAACTGTTTGTGATACATTTATGAATTTTCTCAACTTCGGATAACTATTTGAATAAAAATTCATACTCTATTAAAAAGATAGGTTGGAAGGCCAGCTGCAATAATCGCGTGAATCCTCTCCTCAAGGTGTAAGTAGCAACTCAATTTAAAAACCATTTGAATAATAGAGGGTCCTTTGGAAGTTGTTTGTATTGTTATTTGTATTATAAAAACTTCTTTTTAAAAGATTAAAAGAGTGTAAAGAACACACCATTATGTTTAGGTGAGTTTATAATTCACGCGAGATGAATTTTCAGTGTTTTTCAGGGTGTTCAGGGTGTTAGCTCATGCAGGTCCTAGCAAAAAAATAGAACCAACAGCTAGATTTTTTTACATTTTATATTGTCTCAAAACTACTGGCATTTTCTACCGGTTTCCACGAGAGGTTAGAAAAATGAAAGTTTTACCCGTCGAAACGATATTTCCCTGCATACCATGCTAATAAATGCCATTAAGAGGCTGTTCATATGGATAGAATAAGCGGGAAAACTTTTCGACCTACTAAAACGTTTCGTTCTGTTCATATGAAAAACAATTTCCTCGGTAAGCGAGGGAATGACCTGCACGTACATGACGTAACGGCATACGAACAAAAGAATACGGTAGACTCTCCATAATTCAAACCTCTCTTCTTCGAATCTCTCTCTAATTCGACCAAGTTCTTGGTCACCGTGAAATTTCCTTAAGAAACTCTTATATTTTTCTTTCCGTATTTCATTTTTTCATTTCCCAATTTATTTAATGTTGGTTTTACGTAGTTTACAAGATACATGATAAATATAAAATGAACTAATCAATACCAACTCGTCAAGCTAAAATTTATCACAAAACCCTACAAAGTTTGCAATTGCATTGCTTGATTAAGTTAATGGATTTAAGACAGAGTTTAAAAGCATCTAATGAAGGTTTAGACTTAACACTATCTGGTAAGGCGTTCCACGAAAGACTTCCTCTAAATAAAAAAGACTGATTGCCAAAGCGACTTGAACTTGATGGAGGAAGAGAGAGAAGATTTGAGTTTCGCAGACCGAACGGATGTTTTTGACCATGAATAGTGTCTTCATAAAAGAGGGATTCAGCCCATGGAGGGTTTTGTATATCTCGCATAAAAGGTAGCGTAAATGGATCTCATGTATACGCTTAAACCCAGACAATTGTAACAGTCCTTCATAGCTTTTAGAGAAATCTTGATAAACCGCTCTAAGTGCGCGTTTATGGATACTGTCAAGTTTACTGCATGAAGATCTGCCACAAAACAGCCATAGAATAGGTGAATAATTAAATATAGACAAAATAAAGGAGTTAAATAAAAGTTTTAACTGGTCCTCTTGGAGAAAAGATCTAATCCTGTTGAGAGTTTTGATTCTATAACTAGCTTTATGACAGAGTGAGGAAATATGACTAGAAAAAGTTAGTTTGTTATCGATAGAAATACCAAGAAGCTCAACAGTTTCAACAGAGGTAATTAAAACATTATCAGCATATAGACTAACTGGTAAATTGTACTTAGGCTCCCCTAAGACTAACATCTGGAATTTTGACGGATTCGCGGCTAGCTGATTTGCTTTAAACCAGGACAGAACAGCTGAGAGGTCGTATTTTAAATTTGATATAACCTCCGCTAGAGAGTGGCACAAGAATAGACGGTATTATCATCCGCAAAATTACAAATGCCAGTCTTAGTTACAAAAGATAATAGATTATTAATAAAAATATTGAATAATAAGGGCCCGAGTATGGATCCTTGAGGTACCCCTTTTAATATTAGCAGCCAAGAACTGAAAGATGAACCAACTTTGGTTCGTTGAAAACGATTACTCAGGTAGCATTTAAAAAGTTTGAGACTTTGGTGATCAAGTCCATACGCAGCAAGTTTAGCAATCAAAAGCTCATGGTCAATACAATCAAATGCTTTGGACAAATCCATTAAGATTGCTCCAACTTTACCAGACCTGTCCAAACATTTATGCCATTGACCAATCATTTGGAGTAAAGTGTATTGAGTGTTATGCTTAGATCTGAAGCCGCAGAGCTGCGAATGTAAGATGCCATCAAAGTATTCAGCTAGCTGATTAAAAATAATTCTTTCAAAAATTTTAGAAAAAGATGACAAAATACTAATAGGTCTATAATTTTTCTTGAGAAACCTGTCCCCTTTTTTAAACATTGGAGTAACATCAGCAAGTTTCATGGTTTGAGGAAACTTACCCAAATTTAGAGAGGCATTTAAACATAGAGCAATTGGCTCAGAGATGATATCAGCAACCATACGAAGGACTTTTGAAGGAAAAGGTCCACTTACACTTTTCCTAGGATTAAGATCCCGAATTACCCGATTGACTTGATATGAGGTCACATTTGAGAAAGAAAAAGATTTCCCTCTATTTGAGCTAACGATGGATTTAATGCTCGGGTGGTTGCGATATTTTCTCACAATCGAATCAATCGAATCAATGCTTGAATCGGTGTCTTGAACTTTATCTGGACAAGGTTCCCAAGGAGTTATATTCAGACTGTCCACTATATTTACAAAAAAAGAATTGAAGATTTTAGAGATATGCTCTTCATCTTTAATAATATCACCGTCATCACGCAAAAGAATGCTTTCATGAACATGAGAACCTTTGGTGAAGAGGAGTTTAGTTGATTTCCAAAAGTCTTCAGAGGTTCCAAGATTCAGAAATTGGGATTTTTTTGCTTGACGGTTCAAGTGTACAACATAATTACGTTGTTTTTTATATAGATTAGAAAAATAAACATCACAAGTCTTATTCGCTTTGTTCTTCAAAGAAGAGCGCAACATAATGGCCTTACGTAGGGATTTAGTCAAATGAGGCTTATGGTTTCCCCTGACTGTGCGTTTCTTCTTTGGTGCATGAGCGTCTAAGACAGATTCAAAGATTAAGCTGAAAGTGTCAAAATCCCCAGGTGCACTGTTAGTAAGAGCATTTACAAGGTCATTGCGAAACCTGCCAAGAGAGAAGTTTCGGAAGGTTCGATAATGCACAATCTGTGGAGGTGACTTTTCATACGTCAGCCTAAACATAGTGTAAATCAGATGATGGTGGTCGCTAATTCCAGTTTCGAAGGAGTTACTTTTCTGAAAGCTCCTATTTTTATTGGTAAGTATAAGATCAATGCATCTACCATCACTAGATTTATAGCATGTTGGTTGTTTTATAAGATTAAATAATTTGAAATTAGACATGAAATCGGAGAGATCAATTTGGACGACTTCTTCATTAAAATCGCCCATTATAATGAGGTTTTCATATTCTTTAGAATAAAAATCAAGAATATTAGTAATCTCATCTAAAAAGTACTTAATCCTCTGTTTAGGGTTGCGATAGATTGAGAGCACTAGCCATTTTTGCTTGCGCAAATTTAGTTCAGACACTATACACTGGATGTCATTTTTTACTACAGGACAGTCTAGTTTTCGATAAGGAAGTTTTTCTCTTACAAATAAGAGGAGACCACCACTTTTGTCTGAGACGTCTAGCCATAAAGGCTGCTTAAACCCATGTACAAAGAACTGTCCGACAGAGAAAGATGAATCCAGTTTACTCTCGGCAACACAGAGAATATCAACATTTTGCAAAATTGTATCGGAAACAGCATCGAATTTATTTCGAATCGAATTAACATTAAGATAAGAGATAACAACGCTGTTTCTACAACGGGAAGAAGACTTTAATGATATCAGAGGGTTAATCTCGTCGCTGTTTTCAATAGGTACATTTTGATGAGATGATAAGAAAAGTCAATTTTTGATATAATACATAAGATTTTCCCCAAGCAAACGTGAACCAGTGGTATTTAAATGGATACGGCTTCGATTTAGGTGATTTCCCCCGACTATGTGTCTATGTTCAATATAGGCTAGATTTCTATCGCTACATTTCTTTTTCAACCATTTGTTTACATCAGAAACACGTTCTCGAAACTTATCATTTCTGGACACCAATTCACTAATTGCAACGGTGGCAGTGTTGGAGATATCTATTGCTAAGTTTATAATATTATTTGCAATATCTTCGGAGTTATCGTTTCCTTTCAAGTCATTAGTACCACAGTGTAAAATGATCATGTCAGGTTTAAATTGAATCACCCAATTGAATCACCCAAGATGGAGACAACTTTCCTTTTATCATTAATCTTGTTTTGATTCTTTCCTTTATTATACCTTTTACTATTTCGATTGCGGGTTGTTATATTTTTGTCGTCAAGTTTTTGTGCATCATAATTGACATTTAAATCATTGTTTTCATGAGTGAGATTTTCGTAAGGATTTTTATGTACGAAACGATTATTATCCTTATTATCGTCATTAATGGTTTCAGTACGTGCGCGTTTTTTAGGTGTTATGAATTTGTCCCCTGAGAAATTTGAATTCTGATTTTCGGAAGTTCTTCTAATTTGATACGAATTAAAAGTTTTACCGTGTGAGAGAGAATTCTGCTTGTTATGCATCAATAAATCTTCCAGCAAAATGTTTATAATTTTGTTTTTAGAGCCTATCTCATCCCTCAAGAACTTGATTTCATCCTCCAATCTTTGTAAATACCGATTATCCACTCCAAAACTATCGTAATCCATTATATTAAATCGTTCTGATCTCATATGATCCTTAACTGTTTCTTGAAGTAAAGGTTTGATATCTGCCAAAATACTAGCCTTTATATTTAGATATTCAGCATCACGATTCATATCATCAAAGTTTCTAGTGATAAATTCTTCAGCACCCAAAGATATATTCAAGTTCTTATCGTATTCTTCAACAATAACAGTATTTGTATCCAGTTCATTTACAGTAGTATTCTTGTTTCCTTCCGCCATCATGACCGCCTTGTTACCGATAAAAAAAATTTCGTAATTGGAATCTTTCTAATTCGAACAGATTTTCCTGTCCCTTGCGTGAAATTCGTTTAAATTATCTCTCTACTTCGAACCTTTCTAAGTTTTTGACATGTGAACATGCTGTAACATCATCGAACATCGAACATTTGATATCGAATTACAATGTTTTAGTTTTGTGCTTTCTTGGTGTCAGTTATCAAAATGGCAAAACGGCATCATCAAGAAAAAAAATTAGAAGTCAAATATGAGGCCCTTTTGCAACTAGAAATTATTTAAAGTAAATGCAGTAAAAAAGACACTTTCTCTTATTCGAATCTCTCTTTAATTCGAACTTCTATCTGTTCCCCATGGGATTCGAGTTAGAGAGAGCCTACTGTAAATACAAAATTTTGCCGCTTACCGGGGAATATATTTTTTTTCATATGAATGCAATGTAATTTTTATAGCATTTCTCTCCCCGAGTAGGGAGTAGAAAAGTGATCAGTTAAAAATTATCTCGGTAAGCGAGGTAATTTTTATCCAAATGAATAGCCCCTAAATAGACCTTTCCCGAATTTCTGTTTAAACACCGTGTTAATACTTAGCTATCAAGTTTCGCCTCGTTTCTATGCATTTTATTGTTTTACTAATTTCATAGCGTTATTACCAAGCAATATAGTCACTTATTATTCCAATTCCCCAGTAGAATGATTAAAAGCAATTAAGACCTTAAAAACGAGGCCAGAACACGGAGTTTCGGGAATTCGGGAAAGGTCTATTGAGCGAACAAAACTATAGGAGAAATGACAGTTAATTAAAAATTAAAATAAGATATATGAAATATAAGATAAATAAATATAAAATATATGAATATAAGATATATAAAATATAAGATATATAAAATATAAGATACCGTATTTCCTCTAATAAACGCCGCGGCGTTTATTACAAATTGCAGAGTTTGGATGCGGCGTTTGATAGAAGGCGGCGTTTATCCGAGGGCGGCGTTTATTACAAAATGAAAAATCAAATAAAAACAGACTTTAAACAACAATGTTTTCTCTTCCTAAAAAACTGTCTAAGCTAATAGCATTTTACATTGAAATTGACGGTAATCACGTGCACGCAATCGTAAATGGTAAAAAAGAAGTACGAGAAAAACAATATTCGTTTTTATCTTTAGTTGTGGAAAAATTTGTTGATAGAAAACAAGTCCAACTCGTGTAAACTATTTTTTGTTGCTTGTTTAGTCTGTTTTCTAATAAACGCCGCTTTTCAAGATGCGGCGTTTATTAGAAGGCGGCGTTTATTAGAGGGCGGCGTTTATTACAAATGCTTGGCTATAAGTGCGGCGTTTAATAGAGGGAGGCGTTTATCAGAGGGCGGCGTTTATTAGAGGAAATACGGTATATAAAATATAAGATATATAAAATATAAGATATATGAATATAAGATATATAAAATATAAGATATTGACTCACAAATTCTCCTTTCTTCCCTTCATTTCTATCATCATCCTCCAAGTTATCATCCTCCATATCACAAAATAAAAAACAACTTTCGCACAGATACTCCGAATTTATGCTAAGAAATTACTACTACAATGTACGGCAATGTATTTATCGATTTGTTTTTCGAATAATCTCTCGCGTGTTGAAATTATGTGATTCATTTGTTTTTCTTCTTTTTTAAAGTTAGATTTACACTTTTCCATTTTAATTAACGCGCGTTTCAAAAATCAACCATTTCTAGTGGGCGTTAAAGAAATGGGACGTTTATTACGAATCAAAAGATTTCCAGCCTTACATAATAAATTTGGCTAGCCGTACCTAATTTTCGAGTCAGCCATACATAATAAACACAACCCGTAGCTTAATTCGGCTAGCCGTACCTAATTTTCGCCAGCTGTACCTAACTTTCGCCAGGCGTACCTAATTTTCGAGTCAGCCGTACATAATAAATTCAAGTCGCACCTTAATTTCGTTAGCCCTACCTAATTTTCGCCAGTCGTACCTAATTTTCGAGTCAGCCTTACATAATAAACTTAAGCCGTAGCTTAATTTGGTTACCTAAACTTTTGTAGTTAAAGGCTCGTCTGAATAAACAATAAATTTAACAAGGTTTACACCACGAACTTAGCTGGTTAAATTTAAAGGGGGATTCCCTTCAAAAACTTCGACGATGGAGTACAGCTTTTAGTACCATCGAAGTTCTATCTAAAAGACGAAAGAAAAGTTAATTGTACTTTATCACTTAATTACTCTATCACTACACTACTCCTTTCAAACTGTTAGAAGCAGGGTTTATATCACACAGACTCTCAAATTAACAATTTTCTTAAGTACGGCCAAGGTACGGCTAAGGTACGGCTGTTAGGTACAGCTAGCTTTACGTTAGCCAATTAAGGTCTGCAAGAGACAGACGACACACAGGACAAGAGGTTCACTTTAACACAGAGGGCAATAATACAAAGTATATAAAATATAAGATTTCTTTCAACATGCATGCACTCTATGTGTATTTTCATGCATTTTGTGTGATTTTCTTTTTTCATTGCACACTTTAGCTATAAGAAAGTGTGATTGTTTGAATGTCTGTGTTCTTTCTTCCTTGATATTTTTATTTGAAAACAGACATTATATAGCATGTTTTCGTATTGTTGCAAATTGTTCTCTGACGATTTTTCACAAGGATTCATTTTGGCTTATTTATTTATTTTTTAATTCACGACAGTCAAAAGGGACTTATTTTTTAATTCAATAAATTTCAAACAAAAATAACTTCATTTATTTGGACATATTTCGTAAATAGTGGTGCATAAATAATAGGGTGTATAAATAATATGGTGCATAAATAATAGGGTGTATAAATAATAGGGTGTATAAATAATAGGGTGTAATTGTAAGATGTCGTCCAATACAAAGAGAAGAAAATACAATATTAATTTATAATAACATCAGAAGGGCAGACAGGGAGTTTATCTTCACCTTTATCTATTTATTTAGTTTTAATTTATAAAGGCTGTTATGCAAGAAATATCACTTTCCTAGAACTTGTTAACAAGGATAAACAAAAAATCGAAGATTGTGAAAGCTGCAGGGTTACAGCAAGGTTTTATTTCATCAATGGTGAGCTAACTTTAAACTACTTTTGAAGAAAATAATTTAGTATTGTGAAATTTTAAGTTTTTGAGGCAGAGGATTATAATGATAGGTTATGTAAAGTTTGAAGGGTTTCATTTTTGTACTAAGTGAGTAAAACTGGGTTACAACTGTTCATGCTCTATACACACATACATATAATATGTGTGATGGTGCACAAAAGATAATCATAAAACTGGAAAGTGTGAAAGTTAGTGGGTTACATTTACATATCTTCTTTGAGGAAAACGTTGCTTACCCGTTTGTCAATTTTACAAACCTTGGTGGGAATTTGTACAGTATCTCTGATGCTGATTACTATGAGGTCTTGTTGAACCATATATTCCAACCATCCCGGTTTGACCGGGATTGTCCCGGATTAGGTCATAGCGTCCCGTTCTCCCGGATTATCATGAAAGTGTCCCGGATTCCAAATGACTTTCCAAGATATTTTTGTTTATGTTTTATATTGAAGAAAAATACCAAATTTGCCGATCATTTTAAATATCTTTATGGCCTTTTGTGTCCACTTCAATGCAGAAAGCTCAATTTTATTCCCCGATTTTACCAATTTTTATTTTCCGACTCTGTGAAGTGGTATAGCTTGGCAAGAGAGAGAGATCTATCTTAAAAATAAAAGGTCCTGGGAGCAAGGATGTAGAGAAATGCTTCCATAATCAGAATTACAAAGTAAACATATTATATTAGGTCCTTTCAATAATAGTTTTAAATTAGATTATAAACAAACGCTATTATCGTCATACAATTTTGAACAGTGACAGGTGGGCATAATTCTTGATTCGAATTTGAATAGAATTTTGTTGTTTATTCGAATATCAATAGAATGTTTGGAGTGATAAAATCAAAAGTTTTTAAAAATTTTGACAGAAAAAGAAACATCATCATGGCTTCACAACCGAAAAAAATTAAAAGAAAAACAAAGTTTAGCCAAGAGTATAGTTCTACCTATCCATTTATTCAAAAGTGTTCATCATCAGTACCTGACCATATACACAAGTTTCATTGCGCAACATGCAATGCTAATGTATCCTGTGCCGCTGGAGGTTTGAATGATATCAAAGCACATATAGAGTCCGCGAAGCATCAAGCTGCTCATGCTAATCAAGCTAGTAAGACTAACTCTATTTAAAAGTCATGAACGTTTTTTATATTTGGAAACAGGCATGCGTGATATTTAGTTTTGAAATTTTATTATATAATTTTTTTAAAAAATTATTAGATAAAATTTGCTGGGGGTGAGGATCTTTTAAAAAAAAACCTTAATGCTAATTTTAACTAACACTTTTTCATTTATAAGGAAATAAAAGATCAGCTGTTCAGAAAGCAAGTTCCTGTAGATGATGTGGACCCAACAATTACAGCTGAAACGAAAGCAGTAATGCTCATTGTGCAACACAATACGTTTTTCAATCTTATGGACCATCTCTCTTCCTTTATCAAAAAAGAGTTTAAAGATAGTCCAACCGCTGAATTTTTTTCTTGTGGGAGAACTAAGACCGCTGCTATAGTGAACTGTATGGGGGATTACTTCTTTGAAGAACTAAAAGCAGATATGCAGGAAAAACCATACAGCATTATGTTGGATGCCAGTAATGATACTGGTGTACAGAAAATGTTTCCGATGACTGTCAGAATATACGATACCCGTTTTAGCCGAATCATGACTAAATTTTTCGATATTAATCTTCTTGAGGGTAGAGACGCGTCAACAGCTGAAGTTATGTTTCAGAGTGTTGATAATCTTTTGAACAAACATTCTATTCGTTGGGATCACTGTATGGCAATAGGATTAGACAACACTAATGCAAACATAGGAGATCGCAATTCTCTCAAAACGAGAGCACGAGCTAAAAATGAAGATATCATAATTGCCGGATGTCCCTGTCATATCTTGCACAATGCTTCTTGTAAAGCTAGTGAGGCTTTTTTTGCTCAAAGTAATTTTGATGTTACTGATCACTGCGTCGATCTTTTCCATTGGTTTGAAAAGTCGAGTAAGAGAAAGTCAATTTTAAAAGAATACTATGAATTTTGTGACATGGAGTATTCTGCGGTTATAAAGTTTATTTCAACAAGATGGTTGAGTCTTGAAACTTGCATAAATCGAGAATTGAGAAAATATATTGGACTCAAGTCATATTTTCAATCCGAACGTTTTGCTGATGCTAGATTCCGACGATTGTCTGATAGTTTTGCTAATCCCATGACTGAGGTATACTTATTGTTTTATCAAGCGATTCTTCCTTGTTTCAACATGTTTAATAAGTTACTTCAGAGGGAGGAACCACTTATCTATCGCCTTCATGATTCTCAACAACGTTTTATGGGAAAATTGGCCGCCAAATTTATTAAAGCAGAAGTAATTGAAAATTTGAAATCAACTGACACGTCCTTTTCTGAACTTGATTTATCCCTTGAAAACCAACGTAATGATATCGATATATGGGTTGGAAATATAACCAGGCAAACACTAAAGAAACTTGTTAGCGATGGAGATGTGACTCAAAGAGACATTGACCGGTTTTACGATGCTGTTCGCGCGTTTTATGTCCGGGCATATGAATACTGTGTTCAATGGCTCCCCTTAGATGACCAGTTCTTAAAGCATTGTGTGTTTGTAGATTTTGAAAAACAATCCAAGGTTACATTCGATAATATTCAAGGGGTCATAAGCAGTTTCAGTCGAATAAATGCCACCATAATCAATGATCCAACAATTCTTGACACGGTAGAAGAAGAATTTCTTGATTACCAGGCTATGGTTAAATCAGATATTCCAAATGATATTTGGCAAGCTGCCCTTACGTCAGATGGGGAACACAGAATGGATATTATTTGGGGCTATTTGGAGCCAGCTACCAAGTCTTGGAGCCATTGCACTTTCTGTTCTCGTTGTTCCACACAGTAATGCCGGAGAAGAACGAGTGTTTTCTTTGATAAAAAAGAACAAAACTGATTTCCGTGTTCAGCTACAACTTGATGGTTCTCTTAACTCAATCATGAGAATAAAAATGAGTCATCCTGAAGAACTTCTCCCGTGTCATAAATGGAAGCCGCCAAAAGATCTGCTTAAAAATTGCAAGTCTGCCACAAGAAGATATAATGAGGAACATTCCAGCAAACATTGAAACATTGAACATATCGCTTTTCATATGTTTTCATATGCCATTATGATGATAACATAGTGTTTCATTTATAACCATTTTTTATCGCAACAGATAGTTTTTATTTAGTTATGAAGAAAAGCCTGTTTTTGTCCTCATTTTATGTAAACAAACACTTTCCACAGATATCTGAGTGTTTAACTGGCGTAATTATTGAACAATTACTGTTACAAAGGCCGTTTTAGACGATCTGAGGCCCTGGAATCTCAAAACATTTTCGCTAGCCACAAACCTTAGTTGCAACTTGGGGAGACACCAAACTAAGTTACGAGTGTCCCGGATTTGGAACTTCAGGGGTTGGAATGTCTGTTGAACGATTTGGTGTGGCTCCACTTTGATGTTCTCGTTAACAAGCAATATGTTTATACATACATAGATTTAATCAATTGGTTAGTATAGCGTGTCAACACATTTTATGGTCAAAACTGTGAAACATTACACACTATACAATCATAACTATCAAGATTTCAAACTGAATTTATATTGTTCCTGTAACCCATATTCTTTTTCTCATTTGTGATTTTAAGCATACCACTGAATCCTAGCTAAAACATGCTTGAGATTAATTTTCTTTTCTCAAAAAATAGAAAAAGTTTTCAAAGATTCAAATATCTTGAACTTTTTAAACTACTAAGACTAAAGGCATCAGTGAAAAGTAAGAAGTATTAAATTTTGAGCCTTTAAAAACCAATGTTATCCAAAGATATTCACATATTCATTTGTTTTTTTTAACTAAATTTTGATCAATTGTAACCCAAAGAATTTCACCTTAAACCACAGAAACTCTTTCACATTTTTAGTAGATGATGTTATTTTACCCTTCATAATTAATTTGAGTTGGGTTTCGGTCTTAATGATGTTTAAGGGAAAGTCTGGGTTACTTCTCGTGTACATAAATAGGCCGAAGTTTAGACATTAAGTATACCTTAAAGTATACCTAGCAAGGTACATCTTACAAGTTACGAGTTACTTATTCTTAGTAAGTTAAACCAGGATGGTATCTTTAGCTCTTATTATCCTTTTTGGGTTCTATCACAAAGTGGAACTACCTTATCTAGGATAAAAAAACACCGGTTTTAATAACCAAATTTTTGGCAAGTGACTAAGTTTTTAAACCCAAATTTTTTTCGCTGACAAATATTTTTCCCCGATTTTTCCCCAAAAAATATTTTTGATTTTTGGCTAACTCTTCATGAGAGAAAATAATTCCCAATAAGTCTGGTGAGACTTAGTTTGGCTGTTTTCTTCTTACATCCATGTCAAATACAAATAAAAAGAAACAAACAATCAAGTATAACTATTGAATATATTTATATTGTTTGTCAGTCTAGTATTCATAATATATAATTAGAGTTTATCATGTCATAGACCGGTTGTTTTTGTTTGCGACGTTTCGACAGTTACTACTGTCATCATCGGGCGTTTGTAAATGAATGATGTAAAGTTTATATATGTTTTCAGTAGGATCGAAATTAGGATCGAAATTATTTCGGACCTGGAAGGAAGCAATGTCAATATTTCGGACCTGGAAGGAAGCAATGTCAATAATTTGTTTTGCGTAGAGCTGGAAACCATATCGCAGGAACATTATACGATGTACTATTAATACTGGAATTGTTTTTGACACTGTATATAGTCTCTTTGACTTTTCGAGCAGTCCATCCTTTTTCCTTGTCAAGGATCTTTCTATTCTCCCAATCAAACTTGTGGTCATTAGTCCAACAGTGGTCAGCAATTTCGTTTTTGGTTACATCGCCATTCCGTACGGCTCGCATATGTTCTTTGATGCGTTGCTCAAATGTTCTTTTTGTTTCTCCTATATAAACTGATTCACAATCACTACATGGAATTTGGTATATCACGTTATTTGTGTCGTTCATTGAGATCTTGTCTTTCGGATGAGATAATATGTTACGAAGAGTTTCCGTTGATCGAAATCTGCATTTGATGTTGTGTGCACGGAATATTCTTTGTAAAGCATTACTGATACCAGATACATAAGGAATTATGTATTAGTATTAATAGTACTAATAGTACATAGTACAGTATTAATAGTACATCGTATAATGTTCCTGCGATATGGTTTCCAGCTCTACGCAAAACAAATTATTGACATTGCTTCCTTCCAGGTCCGAAATATTGACATTGCTTCCTTCCAGGTCCGAAATAATTTCGATCCTAATTTCGATCCTACTGAAAACATATATAAACTTTACATCATTCATTTACAAACGCCCGATGATGACAGTAGTAACTGTCGAAACGTCGCAAACAAAAACAACCGGTCTATGACATGATAAACTCTAATTATATATTATGAATACTAGACTGACAAACAATATAAATATATTCAATTTGATTAAAACACAATATGGAGATTCCACGTTAGCTTCAGTGCGGAAGTTGGAAAAGACTCGAGCGAAGTACGCTAGGTACTCGAACCATCTAAGATTCTCGCTTCGATGTCTACATAATAATTTGACGCCAAATGATCTAAGAATTCATTGCAAAGTCAAAACTGAGAAAAGCCGTCAGATATTACGTCGTGCCAGCAAAGTCTTGCTTCAAGAACGAATCCATCTCAATCATGTGACAAGAGAGAAATTAAAACAGTCAATGGAAGAGTTGGACCAAGAAATCAAAGATAAAACAACATCAGAAGAATATGAACTCATCAAATCTGTTCATAATAAGACATTTGAAAGGGAGATGGAAGTCGCTAGAACAAGACAGGTTAGAAAATTCGCAAACCTACATCCACAGAAGGAAGATACCGAACAGAAAGTAGATAAATCAAGATGGATAATGAACTTGTCATCAAAACAATTGTCATCTGATGAAACCAATATTTTGTCGAAGGGAATGAATTTTAGTATAACACCAACTGAAATTCCAACAAAAGAAATTGTTGCAAATGTAGAGAGTGGTATCAAAAACCTACCAAAAGAGGAAGCTGACAATATACGAGCTAAAGTCAGTCTAACTCTACAACAATCGAAAATACCAACCGACAACATCAGCCGAAAAGACAGAAAAGCTCTTCGTAATCTTCAGAAAGATACCAGTATCATGATTCTACCAGCTGACAAAGGACGAACAACCGTGGTATTAGACAAACCCAACTATATCCAGAAATGTTACGATCATATAAACAATGGTCCATACAAAACGCTCAAGAAGAACCCAACTGAAACAATCAAAAAAGAAGTACGACAAAAACTTCAGAAACTACATGACAATGGTTTTATCGATCAACAAACATATTTCAGATTAAAACCAAGCGATTCTCCACCACCTCGATTCTATGGTCTGCCGAAGATACACAAAACTGGAATACCTATACGACCAATAGTCTCATGCACCGGTACGCTGTTGTACGACTTATCAAAATACGTAGCAAAGATATTATCATCATATACACAAACTAACCGATGCAAGAATTCAAAAGAGTTTTCCGACTTTGTTAGAACAAAAACTGTCAATGTTGATGAAGAAATGGTATCATTCGATGTTACATCACTTAACACAAATGTACCGATAAATGACACGATCAATATAATTAGAGATTTAATCTCTAATGACTCAAACTTTTCATCCAAAACGAAAATTCCACCAACAGAATTTTTGGAATTGATAACGCTTGTATTAACAAAAACGTGGTTTCTATTCGATGAAACTTATTACACTCAAACAGATGGAGTTGCAATGGGAGGTCCGGCATCTTCTGTAGTTGCTGAAATCTTCATGCAAGCGTTTGAGTCCACAGCCACAACAACCGCTGACAAATGTAACATCTAAATGGATTGCACCCGAAAATAAAATTTACAATCGAGCAGGAATCGAATAATTGCATCCCATTCTTGGATACTCTTGTAAAAAGAAATCAAGACGGAAGCATTTCAGTGAACGTATATCGTAAACCAACACATACAGACCAATATCTAAACTGTAACTCAAACCATCAACAAAGTTGCAAAGAAAGTGTTGTTGCATCGTTAATAAATCGGGCGAAAGATATTGTTAGTAATGACGATGATCGTGTTGAAGAAATGAAACATATCAAATCGGTTCTCCAAGCAAATGGATATGACAGGACGATTGTTAGAAGAGTTGAAAATAGAATAAACAATGCTCGAACTTCAAACATCGAAGAATCAACAGAACAAGAACCGGTGACCACTATTAGTATTCCTTATGTATCTGGTATCAGTAATGCTTTACAAAGAATATTCCGTGCACACAACATCAAATGCAGATTTCGATCAACGGAAACTCTTCGTAACATATTATCTCATCCGAAAGACAAGATCTCAATGAACGACACAAATAACGTGATATACCAAATTCCATGTAGTGATTGTGAATCAGTTTATATAGGAGAAACAAAAAGAACATTTGAGCAACGCATCAAAGAACATATGCGAGCCGTACGGAATGGCGATGTAACCAAAAACGAAATTGCTGACCACTGTTGGACTAATGACCACAAGTTTGATTGGGAGAATAGAAAGATCCTTGACAAGGAAAAAGGATGGACTGCTCGAAAAGTCAAAGAGACTATATACAGTGTCAAAAACAATTCCAGTATTAATAGTACATCGTATAATGTTCCTGCGATATGGTTTCCAGCTCTACGCAAAACAAATTATTGACATTGCTTCCTTCCAGGTCCGAAATATTGACATTGCTTCCTTCCAGGTCCGAAATAATTTCGATCCTAATTTCGATCCTACTGAAAACATATATAAACTTTACATCATTCATTTACAAACGCCCGATGATGACAGTAGTAACTGTCGAAACGTCGCAAACAAAAACAACCGGTCTATGACATGATAAACTCTAATTATATATTAAGTATAACTATCTTTAAATTAAGAAGCTATAATCGGTTGGTAGGGAAAAAGTGACTAAAAATTCAGTTTAGGAGAATTTTAGGTGTACTTCAGGTTTAGGCTTTTCATTTTGCATCTTAAATGTACCTCATCTTGAAGTCTGTTGCACTTTAGGTGTATAGCTTTTAGTACCTTTATTGTACCTGAAATGTATAGTACAGTTCAGGTGCATTTTTTTATACTGTAAGTGTTAAAAGTACATGTTAGGTATATATACCTGAGTATATAGGTATACCTCACTATCATAAGGGTAGTAAGCATTCAAAGGTTGATAGATAAAGTGATAGCTTTTTGTGTATACGGATTCTTCCTAGGTTAAGGTACTGAAGCTATCAGTTTGAGAAAATGTTTTTGCGTATGACACAACATTGGAATAGTTTTTTTGCCATCATTCATTACCCTGACTTATTTGAAAGCCTAGTTATTGGAACTAATTAGCTCATTCCAGTGAGACTTCAAATAACTGAGGTTCAACTGCTCGTATTTTATGTTTCCTTTTCATTAACCTGGTTTCTGCAAGGTGCTACATATATATTTGTATCCTTTTCTTTAAGTTGTTACGAAAATTTGTTACGAAAAGTTGTTACGAAAAGTACTAGTTTATTCTTTGCTAAATTTATTTTGATAAACAGCCTTGAAAATTCAGCATCTGGAGAACCCATGTTTTTTATTTTCCATATTATTATAGAGATCACATATACGTGTGCCTGCAAGTTGGCGGCTCTGATTTTAGGAATTGTGACTTTAGAAAACCTTAAATTTAAGGTGTAATACAACTTGTTTTAAATTTGGAAAGTTGGGTTTGATTCAGAGTTGCTCAAGGAACATTTTAAGCTAAATTTGTTATTTTAAAGTTAATTCTCCTTTAAAATAATTTTTAAAATAATATTTAGGAAATGCTCAACAAATAGTAAAACAAGTAAAAAATTCTGCTTTCGAGTTTTCCTTATTCATCTTTTTCTCCGGTTCATGACCTTCATTCTATCTTTGCTATTATATAATAACCTTTAAGAAGAGGAGGCTGATTGATATTATTGCTTAATTCTTTTGTTTACAGGCCAATTTTATGTTTTAAAGTTAGCTAGCTTACTTGTGGAATGATGTGTCTGCTCAATCCCCACTATAATTAAAATATTGGAAGGACTATACTGCATTTCCTTGAATGAATGCCCATGGTGGTAGAAAATTAAAAAAAACAGGGAGAAATACAATTGTTACCAAAATCATTATGTTATACCAGCGGCAGATATAGAGGGTCACAATTTGTGGAGGAGCACATTAACATAATTTCTGTTTTCAGTCTGTATCACCAATGGACTTATTTGCATGTTTTTCTTTTATACTTTAATAGCTAACATTTCCCTCCTCAAATTTCGACTACCCTCTCGATCCGCAGCTGTATAGTGAAAATGAAAAATTTAATAAAAATAGCAGGAAAAATAATTTGATTTTTTTCCAACGAATAGGAAAAAGTGAACCCTCCCCCCTTCAACCTCCCCCTTGTAATGGTTCTCAAGATGTTTTTATGAATAATTTTTTTTCTGTAAGTATTTTTAATCTTTTAGATATTTTCTTTTTTTCTCTTCTATTCTAGCAAAAGTATCATGGCATATGGTTCCATGAGAGAAATAAAATTGTGTCTTCTTGGAGATTCAGGTGTTGGAAAATCTAGTTTAGTACTACGATTCGTATCTGATCGTTTTGAAGCACATTCTACAGCTACAATAGGTGCTTCATTTATGTCCAAAACTTTCAATGTAGAGAACCAAACATTCAAATATCAAATCTGGGATACTGCTGGACAGGAAAAATACAAGGCTTTAGCGCCAATGTATTATCGGGGTGCTGCTGCTGCCATAGTTGTTTATGATATAACAAACGATACCACATTTCAAAGTGTTAAAAATTGGGTAAGAGAGTTACAACAACTTGGTCCACCAAATATCGTGATAGCGATAGCAGGTAATAAAAGTGATTTGAAAGACCAACGAGAAATTGAAGTTGAAGATGGAATCCAATATGCAGAATCAATAAATGCAGTATATGCTGAAGTTTCTGCATTAACTTCAGACAATGTAAACTATATTTTTGAAGAAATTAGTAGAAAATTACCTCCGGAATCTGCCAATTATTTGTCTGCAACTGGAATAAAAACGTTTGACAAGACGCCTACAAAAGGTGTCAGTAATTGTTGCTAAACGTGATGCTGTTTTTTATTTTCACTACACTGTCCGTGAAGTTATTCTTTTAAACCACTTTTTTTACCACGATGAAAAAGTATTCTTATCTGGCTATTTTTGTGGTCAAAATTTTGTTAGGCCAGTCTGGGTTAACGAAGAACATCGTTCTTTCAAACGATAATAAAATACTTTCAACCAAAAAAGTTTTATGATGGCATCGTTTAAGATAAACACACTTGTGGAGTGGTACAGACGTATGCAAGTTATATATAACTTATATATTACTAAATGTACTTTTAGGAGAGGATGTTGAGAAATGTAATTTTTTGACGGATTACTATTATTTGATACTGACATTATCTTCAGGGTACTAACAAACTAGGTACCTAAGGGAGACAAAAATTCCTATCATTTGGCATCCATTTTCATGAAATTATTTTCTTAATTATTTTCTTATAATGTTCACTCTTTAAAAAAATTGTAAAAAGATTCAATGTGTAGAAATGCTTGAGCTTGGTTCTGTGAAATTAGTCTCCTTAAGATATCGTATGAATGCCAAGCATTTTTAAAAATGTTTGTTTATTAAAAGTTTTTTCATAAATTCTTATCAAGTAATTTGAAAATTATATTTTTTATGATGTCATTTAGACATTCCCACTGTTGGACGTAGCAGAATACAAAACTATTTTTTTTAGTCTTTATTACATGAACATTTCATCTTGTTATACCATCAATCCATGCTTCTACAATGTGTGTTTTGAAAAAAAAGATTTGTGTTCTTGTAAGCAAGAAAATTTGACTTTTTCAGCATAATGTTTCTGCATCTGTAGATTCTGATATATTTTGTATCTTTTGTGGAGTAAAGTATTTTTAATAAAGTATTGCTACCATGATGAAATTTAGACTGATATATTAACAAAGGTTTTCTTTGAGTGCCATGATGAACCTTTCCGAGTTAGTGAATCCGTAGCCCAAAGTCATGCAAACAGATTACTCAAGTAACCCACGAACTTAAGTGAACAGGATCTGATGTTTTCATATTGTTTTACGTACAAATAATGAATTTCAAATAATTAAACCGGTGTTATTATGATCAGTACAATTGCATGCACAACAGGCTTCCCGTTTCCTCCTTCCCAGTGGGCAAAATCTTCAAAAAGTCTATGGAGGAGTGTTTTCTATAGGAATGACAAGCAATATCACCTGCTGTTTCAATAAATTAAACACTCCTCCAGAGAGACTTTTTGAAGATTTTTCCTGCTGGGTTTGTTTCACATCAACAAAAGAAATTGATATTACTGATATTACTTGCTTGTATGAACCCATGACTGAGATTACCTGTGAGTTGGAGATATTACTTGAGATAACTTCAGTAATCTCCTGTGACTTATGCATTATTTTGTAACAAAATAGACTTTCAGCTGTTTTTTCATTAGGCGAAATATTCCGCTTGCAGTCTAGTGGCTTTTGTTTTTTTATTGAATTCCGCCAAAAGTGTCCGAAAAGTGTCCGAAAAGTGTCCGCGGAAAAGTAGGATCAAAAGTAGGATCAAGTTCTTCCGCGGAATATTCCGCAAGCCAATCAAATGACTCAATTAGTGATCACGTGGAGAAACAACAGCGGCTCCACACTGAATATTCCGTCTAGTGGAAACCGGCTTTAGTAGTATCAAATGCAAATCCTGAGAAGAATTGGGGATTTTTAAAACCTTTTATATAGAGAATTTTTTGTGTTTATATTGTAATAAGATATTTTCTACTGGTGTATAAATGAAATAGAAACGTATATACCTATCTTAATGTAATGTGGCTTCTCTTTCTAATATTTATACTCAAGGAATCATTTATCAAAATTTATACTGCGTGAGCCAAACATTAAGGCGTATCAACAAGAAATCTTCCATTTTGTGAGTACTGGCCAGACTCTCTACTTTTCTCTTGTTTTTTAAGAATTAACACAATGAGCAAACGAAAAGCACCTGCAGAAAATTTGAACTCTGAATTTTGTGACTTTTTACATGGTAAGCATATATCAGCATTAATATTGAGTTATTTTTTATCTGGTCTAATTGTTATAGAAAAGGAACTTGTTTTTTTAGAGTTAGCGGAATACGAAAAAAATGTTTCCCGAAACATGTTTAAGTACAAGGCATACAGGTTTTTCTGTTTTTTCGTTTTGTTTTCAAATTTTTCGTTTCATCTTGCTGTATAATGTCTGTGATTGTTCTTTGTGTACAGCCCTCTGAATCCAAAGAGAAGGTGCCGACCGACCTATGATGATATTAGGTGATATAGGTCGTTACTAATGTCAAGGTAACGAAAATATGAAAACAAAAAATGAAATATGAAAACAAAAATGTTGAGGTCGGCAGGAAAAACTTTTCCTCTGGTAAGGTTGTTCGCTACCGACCTGGATTCAGAGGGCTATATTATTAATAATTAATTATCTTGTTGATATGATAACGATGTCTATGTTTGCAGGAAAGCTTCTTCAGTGTTAGCTGCCCAAAAAGTGAGAATCAAAAGTGGGGACGAAGCGCGGAAATTGGTTAGCTTTATTAAAAACCACAAGCCGTGTGGATGAATTCTATCATATCACCTTGCAACTAAAAATAAATTAGTGATTTAAGAGAAAATAGTTTTTTAAATCGATATTATCGTGTGCTATCGTGTTTTTCGATTTCAGTTTTAAAGGTTTTTAGTAACATCTACAATATTTCTGCGAAAAAATATAATGTTCCTCAAGAGAAACTAAAAAATATCATTTTTGGTGTGTACCTTATCGTTTCGTGTCAATTATCGTGCAATTTATCGATTTTTCTCAAATAAGGCAAAAAAATTTTGTTGGGAACAATTTTCTTCCCATTATTCGCCTAATTATTCTTGTATAGAAGAGTATCGAAGCACTCGTTAACTCGACAACTAGTTATTGTTTTTGAGTGTAAATGTAAAAACTCTCAACTCTCAACAAAACAAGAAAAGCATTTTAATGCCTTTACAAAAGGAATTTTTTATATAAATGCGTCAGTGTTTCATAAGTTAGAATTCTCCTCGTAAAAAGAATAAACCAAAATTATTGAAAGGTTCCTTAAAATTTCTATGAAAAACTATCGAATTAAAATTCTAGAAGATGACCGGGAAACCAAAAACGTGAAAGCTCATATGATGACTGGCTTTCCTCCTTCATACTAGCTGTTCTGAATTAATTATAACCGCCCCCTCTAAAAAGGGTACGTCGAGGGTTATTAAGAAAAACTTTTCAAATTAGCAATTAAACGCCCGGGTGGTATCAGAATTTCATAGATAAAAAATGATGATTATAGACAAATTGGAAGAATGAACGAGATAAACAAAATAAGATAGAAAACACAAATGTTTTGTTCAAGTTTTTCCCCTAATCTTAGATACGGTTTTTCCCCTAATCTTAGGTATGGTCTTTCCCCCAATCTTAGATATGGTCTTTCCCCTAATCTTAGATACGGTTTTTCCCCTAATCTTAGGTATGGTTTTTCCCCTAATCTTAGGTATGGTCTTTCCCCTAATCTTAGATACGGTTTTTCCCCTAATCTTAGGTATGGTTTTTCCCCTAATCTTAGATATGGTCTTTCCTCTAATCTCAGATATGGTCTTTTGTTAATTTAAAAAGTTTTTAAAAGAGCTTGGTCTGTGAAAAGGAAATACTGTATACGTAACATATATATATATTATCCCTTTTATAACATTGATTGTTTTAAGCTTAAAGTGAGCAAATGATCTTTTTCAACTAACTTTGTTTCAACTTGGTTTTTGTCAATTCCAGCTTCTAGTTTTGATGTCGTGAGAATTGATTTTGTAAGAGACAGATACCGTATTCTTCCGCAGATAAGCCCACCCGCTTATAAGCCCACCCGCGTATAGGCCCACCCGCGTATAAGCCCACCCGCGTATAAGCCCACCCGCCTATAGGCCCACCCGCGTATAAGCCCACTCCTTTTTATAGGCTTTTTTAGGAAGAACTTTTTTTCTAATTCTTTTTTCTTCTTTTTATCCATTTTTGCTGCATTAACATAAACATAGTATATGCAGGGTAATTCAACGCCACCACCAGGAACCCAAGTGCCTTCTGGCGCTCCACGCTTCTTTCCAGTTATTACGTCTTTCATTGAGAGTATCATTGGGTATAGAATCTTAGCCAAGGGTTCTGGCACATGTCCTTTTGATCACAAAGTGACTTGGCAACGCTTGGAGTAGAATCAAAACATTGAAGGATACTATAGTTCGCTCCTTTTTAAAATGCGGAATATCTAACAAGTTAGATAATTCAGAAGACCAAATTGTGAAAGTGAAGATGACAGCGAGATGAGCTATGGCGAATACGAGGCTGGTGATGATTCTTCTTTTGAATCCTCTTTGGAGGAAATTTTGTAATAGATTTTCAAAGAAAAACCGCACATTTTCATGAGAAACGTTGTTATAGTTTTACTCTCCCTTCTTGCACTTTCTTGCACTTTTTTCCTACCCGCGTATAAGCCCACCCGCGTATAAGCCCATGGTTTTTAATGTTTTGTCAGCAGGTAAACCCTGGCCTTATACGCGGGTGGGCATTGTACGCGGGTAGGCTTATACGCGGGTAGGCTTATAAAGAATACAGTAGGCATGTACGATTCTTAAGGACGAAAGAAGGAATAAACAGAATCTTGTTAATAATGATCAATTTTTTTCCACTACATTTTTCAACTGATGTTTATTACCGGTGCAATTTGTTTAGAGTAAACATTTTTAAGCAGATAATCACTCTTAGTAACGATTATCTCCCTAATCTTTAGCCGTTTCATTCCCGCTGTATATTTTCTATGAAGATACCTACTGTGGAGATAACAATGTGATAGTACAAGCGGAATCTTTTTTAATCTATATTTCAAAAAGCGAGAAACATCATTAACAAACACAGAATTCCAGCAGAACATCACTATGTAAAAATATCATCAATACTGGAATGATATTTGCGGATGATTGTGACTTTATCACGGAAGATGTAATCATCAGATACAGAGTTGTAGCAAATATACTGGCAGATGGGAATCTGAAAGTCAACGAACATAAGAGTGCGTTTACATGATGGGCGACATGAAATTTTCATAGCGGCATTTTGAAACCCGACATGAGATTTCATCTCTTTCATGTAAACGGTATAAAGGTTTGTGAAGTATAAATATGGAGAAAGAAAAATGATGATTATAAATATGGAGAAAGAAAAATGATGATTGGTGAAAGTCAACATTCAAGAAGAGATTGAAATTATACAACGCCCTTGTGAAATTATACAACGCCCTTGTGAAGTTATACAACGCCCTTGTGAAGTTATACAACGCCCTTGTGAAATTATACAACGTCCTTGTGAAGTTATACAACGCCCTTGTGAGGCCAGTGCTGATGTACAACTCCTCGCCTTGGGGTTTAAAAAAAACAGACCTTGAGTCCATTGATGTATTCCATCGAAATCAGTCAAGAAAGATATTAAACTTATGTTGGAAAGACAAGCTTACCAATGAAGAACTCTATAAAAGAAGTAACGCAAGACCGATAAGTTACGAAATACCGATATCGAAATGGAAACTTTTTGGTCATATCCTCCGGTCTCAACTAAATACACTGAGTATGAAACTAAATACACCGAGTATGAAACTAAATACACCGAGTATGAAATACTTACAGGCATATGAAATAGATATTTTGTACTATAATCTTATTTTTTTATAGGTTACAAATGATTCCCATTTATTTCCATTTTTTTGGCTGCTTTTTTTACTTAATAAAGTTCATGCTGAACTATCGAACAGAGAGAAGGACATTACACGTCACTTTTTACACGTCACTTTTTACACGTCACTTGAAAAACCAAAATGTAAGGAGAATTTGTAGGATGATAATCATTCTTCTTTTGTTGCGTATTTGCTCAGCATTTTTGAAGAAAATTTGATGTACCATAATTTCCGGGATATAACCCACACGTCGTCTCAGTCGCAGCCGCACCCGCAGCCTGCACCCCAGCAAGCAGAAGAACGATTAAATAAGTTCAAGGTGCTTCTTTATTGCGCACTTAAGATTGGTGCATCCCTGCCATGTCATATGAACAAGGTTTTTTACATTCTCATTGTTATTGTTGCTATTACTGGAAAAAATGGATTTTATTCAAGGAGGAGTCAAAATGGAAGAAATCAAAAAGAGCTCGAGGTCTTTTTTCAGAAATTTAAATCTTAAGTGCCTTTTTGAAAATCAGAAATGACTACTAACAGCTCAGTGAAAAATATTACAAACTAAACAATATTTTAATTTTCCCTTCAACTTCCTTCAAACAAAACGAGAGAATTAATCATTGACTTTCTAACTTCTTCCACATCATTAGAAACATTTTCGAGGCGAAGCTATCATGTAGATTAAAAATATCCTCTAAAAAAGTTTCATCAAAAATGTTGAAAAAGAAAAAGAAATTATATTTGCCCAAAAATCTCTTAAAATAGAAATGCCTAAAATCGAAGAACACGATAACGCACGATAATGTGGATTTTAAAGGTTCGAAAACTGCAGGAAATTTTTGAAATTTTTATACAAAAACGCTAACAACAGCGATTTATATTTAGTTGCAAGATATGTATCAAGAAAAGTATTATATGAAGCTTTTTGAAATTACGACTAATGGTCTATTACTAGTAACCATCATGTTTTGTTTTCTGAATTTTTTTTACCTGACTTTTTTTTAGCCAGGTATTGGTGCAGCAATCGCCAAAAAAATCGATGAATACATTGATACAGGAAAACTAGAGAAATTAGAAAAGGTTACATCATCATCATCATGAAAACAACATACGTCATATAAAAGATTCTCCTTCTGTTCATCTTCTGTATATTTTTCTTTTGATAGATCAAAGCCGATGGTTCCAATACAGCTATAACATTTTTAACAAGAGTGTCAGGGATTGGGTGAGTTTTTTGTTGTTGTTTAAATGTTGTGAAGGAATATGTAAAAGATATGAGATAGAATGGAAGTTTGAATTAAGAAAATCCATAAATTGAACTTGAAGTTCTCTTCTTTGTTTTTGTTGTTCGTCGTATTCTTCACAAAATTTTCAAATTCTTCAATATTTAGGCCTGCTGCAGCGAAAAAATTCGCGAATGATGGAATAAAAGATTTAGAAGGTGATTTTAAAGATAGATAGTAATAAATATATATTATATTAAATATTGATAATATTGATAACATAATAGGGAATATTTCATGAAAGTGTCAGCTGTTTACAAATTTTTCGAGGTTCCTGCCGAAATCTGCCGAATTATAATAATCATTATTGATGTTCTGTTCAGGTCTAAAGAAGAATTTAGAGAAACTTAATCATCACCAGAAAATCGGTGTAAAGTAAAACATCATTTTTATTGTTTTGAAATTTCGGTGCCGTATATTTTGCTGTTCTCTCCTATGATCATTTACTAGACACTTTCATGAATTTGAAGAGAGAATTCCTCGTCAAGAAATGGAAAAACACGAGGTAAGAAAAATGTGAACATATCTATCAATTATCTTATAGACTGTTCCGTGAAATTAGATTTATGAAAAGCGATCTAAAGCTTTTGCAGTGTTCAATTGCCGATTAAAAATTTTTTCAGTTCTAGTACTGCCAGGTACTAATTTTTTATAACTATTTTTTTAGAAATTTCTTTTGGAGAAGATTGCTTCACTGGATCCAAAATTCAATGTTACCATTTGTGGAAGTTATCGAAGAGGTACGTGGATGATGTCATCTTTTCTTGCATAAAATACAGACTATGAACTTGAAACATCCATTGCATTCAGGGGCGGCTTCAAGCGGGGATATCGATGTCTTACTTACTCACCCATCATTTACAGCAGCTTGTAAAACAGCTAACGAAAAGGTATGAACCTCACTTTTGCAGGTATTAACATTTATTTATTTATAAATAAATAAATAAATAAATAAATAAATAAATAAATATATAAATAAATAAATAAATAAATAACTTTTGGTGTGGATGGTGTGTGATATATATAACTATTTGGTAATCGTCCACGCGAACTTTGCTTTGGCGGACTTTTCTCTGTTGCTCAAAAAAACGTATTTTTAGATAAAAAGCATGCGCAATGCCCCCAAAAGTCAAGTGCAGCGGACAATTCCGCGTAATGGAAAACGGCCTTAATCGCTATAAAAGAACATCGTTATAATTTTTTTCCCTGAGATATCATTTCTCTTCGATGCGAATGTCCTTGTTATTCATCTTGAAGACAAGGCTGTGAATGTTGTGACGTTTTTATGAAAACGTCTATAGCGGACGACTTTTCGATGGAATAGATGGGAATGAAATGGAATAGATGGGAATGAAATCGGAGTGAAATCGGAATGGATCCCCTTTTTTTCCTTTTAGAGTCCAAACCTCTTTTGGACACAGTGAATTGAAAGGGACATTTTGAAAAGATTTTTTTCTAAAGAAAGTAATGTTTATTTAGGTTACAAAAATGAGAAATGTCGTAAAATCTCTTGAAGATGATAAATATATCACTGATACTATTTCTTTGGGTGATACAAAATTCATGGTGAGTATGATCTCTTTTAACTCTTATCGTATTCACTTAAATTCATGGTGAGTATGACCATCTCTTTTAACTCTTATCGTATTCACTTAAATTCATGGTGAGTATGACCATCTCTTTTAACTCTTATCGTATTCACTTAAATTCATGGTGAGTATGATCTCTTCCCTCTTGACGAGAGTTTTTAACTCTTATCGTGTTCACTTAACCGTGATATTTTTTTTTGGATTTCGTGACGCAAATAACTAACTACACTTGAACTCATGTAATTCGAATCTTCTAGGGGTCTCAAAATTTGTTCGAATTAAATGAGTTTTCGAATTATAGGGGTTCGAATTACATGAGTTCAACTGTATTCGAATTATATGATGAAAAATACGACCTGGGGACCCAAGAGGTTTACTAGAAAATTCTGAAGGGACCGAAGAATTTGTTCGATTTAAATGATTTTTCGAATTATAGGAGTTCGAATTACATGAGTTCAACTGTATTGAGAAATGGCGGTTGTGACTATCAGAGTTTCACTTTCACTTTCCCGCCTATTTTAAATTTGTTACCATTTGAATCTCACTGTTTTCACTTTTATGTCTTATTTTCACCAAAGTCCGTGGTGTAAAACTTATAAATTTTGTTTGGGTGGGTGAGGCTCGGCACACAGCCACACAAGCTAATTTGTTCTACCCATAGAAGAGCATTGTGTGCAAAAATCGGTTTGTTTAAAATCCTACTCTGACATCCTCGAGAATCCTGGAGCTTCTTCCATACGTACCAGTAATTCGAAAACTCTTGTTATGGAAGTCTTTAAATCACTCCAACAGCTAAACCCCGAAAATATGTGGGACATTTTCCAATCTTAAACTAACTCCTATTCTTTAAGAAGTGGTAATACGTTGAAGGTCGCACCAGCGAAAAACAAAATTGCACTAAACTCTTTTTGTTTTCGGGGTGGTCTAGCTTGGAATAACATGCCAGCCGTTTCTTCTAATTTCCCTGTGAGTTACAGTCCGCCATGCTCCCTGGCTGTGTCTAGGTGGCCGGAAGTTTCTTTTTGTTTTCGGGGTGGTCTAGCTTGGAATAACATGCCTGCTTACGTGAAAACTATAACAGATTTGAATGAGTTTAAGTTCGCTGTCGAACCACTTCAAATGTTTTGCCGCTGTAAGAACTGTGGTGTCTGCTTAATTAAGGGTAAATTTTGTATATTTTTTATTTGTATATTTTCCCCCTTAGGATAGCAACATGTGTATTTGTTGATTAGGTTAACCTGTTGAAATATATAATAATATATGATTAATATATTTTAACGTAATTTTAATTTTATTTTATATTTTTATGTTGGTGTAAATTAGTACTTGTAACTTTGTCCAAATCAACTTTAAAGAAAAAAGTAAATAAAAATATAATATAATAAAAAAATATAAAAAAATGAAATAAATAAATACGACAATCCACCCGAGAAGTTCGTTGGTCTGGAAATGATTAAAAATGGCCTCTGTTGTTCGAACCTTCATAATTGGAACTCATTTCAAGGTCCCTTTCCCCTATGATTTCTTTGTAAGCGAACCTCCGTTTTGTCCAGCCCTATTGATTGTGAATTACAAAGAGTGTACTGTAGAAATAGCGCCACTTTCAATTGATAACTATCCGGTTCCTCCTTCAGGGCGTCAGCAAACTACCTGATGTGTCATCTCACCGCAGACTTGATATAAGGTAACGGCCTATATAATGTTCCAGATATCTTAGTAAGGCGTAAGGCGTAGTTGGTTTTGATATCAGTTCTTCTGACTGTTCAGAATTTTGTGTTGTATTTTCAGATTTTTCCCACGTGATCAATATTACTGTGGCGTGTTGTATTTCACTGGTAGTGATATTTTTAACCAGCAAATGAGAAGTTTGGCGTTAGAGAAAGGATTTACGATCAACGAATATACGATCAGGTAGTGTTAGAAATTTGTTATTAAAGGTTCCGTTCTCCACTTCCGAAAGTTCCGTTCTCCACTTCCGAAGGTTCCGTTCTCCACTTCCGAAGGTTCCGTTCTCCACTTCCGAAGGTTCCGTTCTCCACTTCCGAAGGTTCCGTTCTCCATTAAAACAACATAGGATCAAATGAAAGTTCACTAGCAAACGATATAAAAGTCTTTTTATCAAATTTTAACTGAAATTCTTGTTTTGAATTTCAAACTTGATTTGATTTATTGCTTTTACTTTTACTTTTGCTTCTCTTATTCTATTAATTTTTTGCTTCTCTTAATTCAGACAGGACTCGTTTGGAAAACGGTAATTTTGACATTGTAAAATGTATATACTGAAACGATTATCCTGTATAATATATTTATTAATATAATATATTAAAATATTTTAGAGATAAAATAAAATAGACTGGCGACAAAAACGCAAATAAAGTTCGCCTCCACAAAATCAAATTTCTAAAAACCGAAAGTTGTCTCGTGACGAAGTAGATTTGCAGTCCTCCTTGTTAATATTTACCACGATTTAAAACTTTCCTTCTATAAATAAATGGCCTTTTATGTTTTGAAAAAGTGTTGCGAACTGTTGATTTCTATATTTTTTCGTTACATGAAGATATTTAAACAGCGTGTTTGGATTAGCAAATAATAACCATTCCAGCGAACAAACGTGAAAATTCATTACGAGCAAGGATGACCTGTTTTTTATTATCCACGTTATAAGATCTTCTAATGGTATTGCTACACCAGAAGTGCCAGTAGCAACCATCACGGAAAAGTATGTTCCCTTTTAGCACCAAGTCATGATAATTAACGCCATTGGACGGGCGTAAAAGAGGCCAATAAGGTATTTCCTTGTAAGTAGAGTCTGTCTAGTAAGTTTGCGAGAGAGTGGCGTAAAAATAAAATAAAAACGATACCCCGCCCTTTTATCAGCTTTGTCACGTGATAATTACCCATAATTATAATGCAAAATACTTCGTATGCCGTAATTAAATTCGTATATCGGATACGCCGATACTCGTGTATGGATGGATTCAATCCGATATGAAAATCGTTCGGGAAAATCTATCCGCAACGCTATGGCAGAGAAAGTGCTTCTTTGATCCTAGAATAAAGTTAAATCCCGACTCGGATTTAGATTCGGATTTAGAAGTTAGTTCGAAGCAATATATGAGACAGACAGCGTCGATGAGTGTGAATCGAAACGTAAGAAGAATGACTTGGTGAAAATGACTTGGTGGTTGCTTCGTACGTGATGTCCACGTTAGAAGAATGTTTGTGTCATTCCAATTTCAAACAATTGCACAAACTATATCCAGGCTTCTTTTGTTTTCATCATTTTTATAGAATAGGAAAAGAAGACCTGGAAACGAGGTTGAATGTAGTGTTCTGGAATGTTCCTGTGATGATCATTTGTGAAACGCATTTTCTGACTTACAGTTAACAGCTGCCTTTTTACCACCTCGAAGTGGTCCTCGAAGTGGTTTTCTCCAAACATTTGCCAGCGCGGGATGTTGAGGGAATTGGAAAAATGATTTCCTTTACTGTTTCTGCTTGTGTTTTTACATTTGTGGAAGTTATCGAAGAGGTACGTGGATGATGTCATCTTTTCTTGCATAAAATGTTTTTACACGGAGAAGAACCGAACATAAATGGAAGTTCAGAAGAAAAATATGATTTTCAAGAGAAAGTTCTGGTAAAAGTTTACCAGTGTCTGTGAGGATTTCTCAAAAAAAGATAGATAGAACCAAGAAATGTTTTGAAGAATTTCATATAACTAGAAATATTAAAGAATACGTTTTTATTATCTTCGTTGCACTAAACTGTGTCTGCGCATCGAATATTACCAACAAAAGTTGATCGTGGTTCTTCTTTTTCTCCATGTTGTTTTGCTTTGAAAACGATGAATAATTGTCAGAATAACATACAGACCAGCTAACTTTCCACGGTCAGTAAATTAATGGAGGCGTGAGTAATAAATATTATAAGTTCAAAATAATAATAATAATAAAGATTTCTGGTCTGCATTATTCAAAAGCATGGAACACGCGGGACAACTCACCGAATCTTCAAACTCAAAATAAGTGATACCCTGGGTAGTTCGGTATGCCTTTAAAGGGGCTACGACATGAATCATGTGATTGTTGTGTTTGTTTATTTATTTTTTTACGTGATTCGTGCTGTACCCCCTTTCGTTATACAATTTGTGTTAGATTATAAGGTTATAAGATTGTTTTGAAAACACGATTTTTTGTACTTACGCTTTAATCTATTTCTCATCAGCCAATGGAACAGTCGGTCGTAACACAACCTTCTTTTTTTTCTTTGTTCGCATTTGATAAATCTTTAATAAATCATGTTATTCTTTAAGCGAATTCTGATTGGCTAATTCCTAACAACAATCCTACAAAGTTGTCGAACTTTTAAAAAGTTGTATCCGTTGTTTGTTTGGGTTTTTTTGGTTTTTTGTGAAACACTATACGATTTCTTGTAAACAAAAAATTAGACGGAAATCAAAGAAGCATTTTTACGACAAATAAACATATTTTTACGACAAATAAACATATTTTTACGACAAATAAACATATTTTTAGTGCAATTTTCTTGAAAATCTTTCATCTTCACTTTATGGACTCATTTTTATTTCTCTCCATTTATATATATATATATTTATATATTTATTTTTTAGGCGCATTGGAAGCACCGGTATGTTGTGTCTATTTTAAGTATTTCCACTTGAAATATCTCGCCGTTTGTACAAATAGCCTGTGTTCTCTATTTCTATTTCTACATGAAATGTTCGATATTTTCTTATTATCCCACCAATTCACAGTTGCTAAAGATTCAGCATTGCTCTCCATCTCAGATTGATTTTCCATTTAGGCGCCACTGGTGAACCTATACTAGTTTCTTCAGAAAAGGAGATTTTTGACATCATCGGGAAAGTGTATGTGGAACCGAACCAACGAAATCTCTGAATGTTACGTCATCGGAATAAAATCGGATTATGTCGGCCGTATCACACGTTCCTTCCGTTCGTATCACACGTGCCTTCCGTTCGTATCACACGTACCTTCCGTTCGTATCACACGTGCCTTCCGTTCGGATCACGTCATAGAGAATATACTGACGTAATGCTAGTATGACGTAATGCTAGTGTGATTTTTTATGGAAATATAACAAACTTCAACCTTATAATAGTCGAATTTCTTCGTTCATTTTAGCCTGGGACCGCGACGTGAACGACATTTACGTGAGTTCATTTAAAACAATACACCTTTCCCTAATTCATGTTTATATGTCGCTTCTTGAGTCAGTTGTCCATACGGGTCCCGATTCTGTGTTGAAAATTACCGGAAATTTTCCACTGCGAAATATATAGCTAAGGAATTACCGTGAAACAATGTTAAGCATCAAAACGAGGCCCGTAGCACAACCGAGTCAGGAAGCGATATATAAACTTGAATTCGGGAAAGGTGTATTATGAATGGAGTAAAATGATGAACTCGTGTAAAAACTCATGTAAAAACGTTTTTGTTCATTTCTTCTTTGATATTTTCAACAGGATATTTTAATTGGGTACTAACTTTGATCACATGACAAATTACAACCAATAGTTCAATTATTTTACCATCACGTCGTCAAAGTGACATTCATTCACGTTATTATTATATTGAAATTATGTAAAAAAACATGAAATCTATAAGCAAATAGTTTAGAAGTTGTTTCTTAAAATTTCCTGTCAAAAAAGATCAAAGCAAGCAAAATAAATGGGGAAACACAATCGGAATGAAAGGAATTGAGCATCGCTTCTAGAAAGTTTTGTTTCGGGAACTTGGGATAAAAAATAAATTACACGGACGAAATATATAATAATAATAAATAATAAAGAGGATTAAATTATCAATTGAAATAAGTTATAAAGAATAAATAAATTAACAGAATTGATTGTTATATTTATATGTTATATTTATATGTTATATTTTTCCGAAGGTTTACACTTCGTTGAGAGTCAACACAGCTGCAGTTACCATGTTGTGAAAGTATAAAAAGAAAATTCGAAATAATAATAAATGTCAAAAAACTTTAAATTTTAGTTCACAAATTATTCCGTTCAGATTTAAACAGTGCGAGAGCTTGGCGTGTTATATTTACAATGTGGACAAAACGATTGGAATTTTTACAGAAAATTGCATTCCTCCCCACTTCCCCAAAAACCAAATTGATCATTCATTCAGTTCATTCCACTAAAAACACCTTCAACAAATATGGAAGGAAGCGAGTGGTGTTTGCAAAATTTGTGAAATATTGCTACAGAATTCCATTTAGTTTTGTCCAAGATTATAGGCTGGATTATGTTTGTACTTTGAGACTAGGCTGGAAGAGTTAGTTGAAGTTGAATGTTCGGTGAAGTTGAATGAATAACGTTCGGTTGTTTGTCTGGTTTTGGTTTGAACAAAGCAGATATCACCACCATCACAGAGTTGTTGCCATGGGGATGTCGGATAAAGATCACGTGATGACAAGACATACAAGCTTTGAGCAAAAATGATTTATTAGGCTTGTTATACTTCTTGCTTTGAATACATTATGCATGCACTCCACCTTATGGGCTCGACGGTGGAGGATGCAATGCAATTATGCATATGGGTTATGGCCGTCATGTTCAATAAGCTTTTGTTGATTATCACGTGCTTCGTATGTGATATGCGCACTGGTAACATTACGAAATATAATTTTTATCTCATATTAGTTTTCAGTTTTTAGCCTTCACTTAAGCGCCAATGATTTTAGTGCTTCGACCGCCCTCTAACAAGCAAGTAGGGAGTAATAAGAAAATCAAAAATGTTTCAAGCGAGCAAGTTATCAAATTTTCGTGGATTAATGATGAATAAATACAACTTTCCGACTTAATTTTCACCGCCGTTTTTAACCGATTTTTTCTCCGATAAGTACAAAAGGGAACCAAAAAACTATAAAACACACACAAAAATCTTGAAATGATTTACTTTCCGCCCCCCAGGGCGGTTAAAAGAGAAATATGGTTTTTATTTTCTTTTTTCTTGAACTTATAAAAACGGTTATTTAAAGGCAAACCGAACTGAATGTTTTTTTCTCGACTTTTATAATAGTTCATTATCTTTAATATTTCTAGTTATGTTCTGTGCAATTCTACAGAACTTCTCTTGGTTCTATTTATCTTTTTTTGAGCAATCCTCAAACTTTTACCACAACTTTCCCTTAAAAATCATATTTTTCTTCCATAACAGCCATTATTGTATAATATAAGCGTTGTTGTGCTGTTTTTAAAGAAAATTTACACTTAAATACTAAATTTTTGGTGAAAACAGCTTAGTACTTTCTGTTTGTACATTCTCTAACTTGAAATAGACCCTGGGTAGTTCAGCATGCCTTTAATGTTTTATTATTAAAAAAAAATATATCGTACGATCCAAAAAAACTTTTTTTCTTTCCATGGTTACATTATAAACATTGTCCCGTTGTCTGTCCCCTTTACATAAATAACATTTTGCGACAACATAAAAGGTGAGCTTATTTTTGGTTTGTTTGTTTTATAATTTTTATGGATATGTTCGTAAACAAAGTCTGTAGAAATAGATCGAATGAGCGCGGAAATACACGGACGTTCCATCATAGCGGTTTTACACTTTATTGATTGATGACAGTGATGCAAGAAATGAAATCTTTATTGAGCTTCGAACTTCAGGGGTTTTTTCATCCGACAGTTATTCAATTTCTATATCAACGATCTTCACTGGACGGGTGACGAATGTCGTTAAATATACACAGTCTAGTCAGTGAATTGTATCTTTCTCTCTACCTTCGACGTAGCTCTTTTTTCTTTCAAAATAAAATTATTTTATAACAAAACTAACATTCCTTAGAACAACAAACACCTGTGGAGGAGCGTGTTATATATATAATCATGACTACTGACCTTTTAAACTTCCGACTGAGAAAAAAAGCATAGAAAACAAGACAGCACCGCAGATATCCTTCATTTATCTACCGCCATTGCTACTATGTGTTACAACACACGAACAATGGACACACTCACTATAAGTAATTTCAGAAAAGTTTATATTTTTGCCATGTTGAAAAAGATGGTGAAGAAACATGTGTGAATGAAAAATGTAAAACATTTATTTTGTGTTTGTTAGAAACAAATTCACCTCGGCTATTCATTGGCTGGATTAGCGTGAATTTTTTATGACTGTGTAATGAGTTGTAAAGGAGTCTGTCTTGTTCTCATATATTTTTATTTTTTTTCAGAAAAATCATAAAAATTTGTTTATGTTGATTTCTTCACACGATCTTGTTGTTGTGGTTGTTGTCATGTTAATCGTTTTTTGCACGGTAACATATCATCATTTTTAATTTGCATTTTTTATGGTATTGTATCATACATTACACAGAAATCTTTTCATTTTAGTTCAACTGGTAACAATCAAGATTATCGAGATAATCGAGATAATGGACTGATGAAAATGGAGTCTGTGACGTCCATGACTTTTAGAAGGACATTTTATATATTTTTAAGATGGAAATTTTTTAGATTGTTCATGCTGACATCAGCACTTTTTTTCATCTTATTTGGTGTGGCATACACTCATTTCAATCGAATCATATATTTAAATAGCAGAACAGCAAGAAGCAAGGTGGATCCATCTTTACAACTGTAAGTCGAATTTTGGTAAACTTTCTCGAATGAGGCTGTCTCGCCATCATTAACAATATAAGCGAACATTAAAGCATATAAACAAGGATATTCTGAAGTTCTAATGAATTCTTTGGGCTGTAAATAAACACAGACCTGCTGACACACAGACCACGTGTATGAAGTTATATGCAGTTTATATTGCGACAATATAGTTGAGTTTTTAGCGTTCTTTTGTCAAGAAGGAGGAAAGTATTCGAAGGAGGAGAGTATTTTATTCGAGCTCTTTATAATCAGGTGATTTTGAGTGACACATGATCACATTTAAAATATCATTCTTTGATTCGTAAGAGAAGATGAGATCCTAAGCTATTATAACAAAAGATATGTAACCTCCTCCAACGCACTTTTATTTTAAAGATATTTATAATTGTAACAAGAGGCCTGTGTACACTAAGCCAATTTCAGTGAAAACAAATAATGTGATATGGTTGCAATCACATTGCCTTGTTTTTTTTTTTATTGTGCATCTTAAATCTTCGATATCTCGATGTCTCGATATTTGTTTATGTAGCCATCGAGACGATTTTTTTTTCTTCAGAGTGAAAACAAACACATCATCTTCACACTTCAAGGTTATTCGACATAACCTTCGGATGTAACAGTTGCACGACAAAAATTTGAGGCTTATTCGATGTTATCCTAATGTGACGTGTCATTTGATGACGTGTCATTTGATGATTTTGTAACATGATGGACTGATGATTGATTTTTTTTTAGCTCGTCAGACGATGAAATATTTCTCCTACAACAAAAAGAATCTCTCCATAACAGTTATTTCTTCAAAAAGATGAAAAACGAAAATGAGATTAATCTTGAATCCACTGAAGCAAATGGGATTAATCGTGAATCAACTGAATCAAGTGAAATTATTGGCGAATCCACTGACTCAAGTGTGATTAATCGTGAATCCACTGAATCAAGTGAGATTAATCGTGAATTCACTGAATCAAGTGAAATTACTCGCGAATCTGAAACAAATGAGATTAATCGTGAATCCACTGAAGCAAATGGGATAAATCATAAATCCACCATTAATCATGAATCAACTGAATTTAGTGAAATTATTGGCGAATCCACTGAATTAAGTAAGGTTAATCGTGAATCCAGTGAATCTGAGATAGCTTATGGTGAATCAAATAAAATCAATGATGAATATATCAAGTCAAGCCAAAATACTTTTTTTGCTGTGAACCAAATAGCTGAGTCAGCAGTGGAATCATTGTCGACCGCACCTCCAATAGAAATCACGAAAACTAAAACTAAAACATTCAGTTCAACGAAAGCAAAGTCGACAATAGTTTCTATGAAACCAAATAACTACAAGGATGTCAAGGGGGATGACGTTGATGCAAGTGTCGAAGTGACTGCTCAGAAATCCGACGTTTTTACGACAAAGTATCCGACAATTGCTTCTACAAAAGAAAAATATACAACGACGATGACGGAAGAAACGCTTGATAATTTGTTGCATGAATCAGCAGAGAAAAACTGCAAGCCAGTGAAAAATGTCGTATTTCTTAAAACCCACAAAACTGGTTCCAGCACTATCATAAACATCATGCAAAGATTTGCTCACAGGAATGGGCTGCAGGTGGCTTTGCCTGCAGTCGAACATTTCCTGGGATGGCCCAACCAGTTCCAAGAAAAATTTGTATTCGAACACAGTGGCGGGAGAAAGTACGACATCTTTTGCAATCATGCAAGATTTAGTAAAAAAAATATTCAAAAGATTATGTCCAGCAATGAGACCAAATTTGTCACCATTATAAGAGATCCGTTATATCAATTTGAATCAACTGCTGTGTATTTAAATTTTGCTAGTATGTTGAGATTGAACCGCTCAGAGGGAGTGCTAAATGCATTCTTTTCCCGTACAGAGGAGGAGATTTATAAACGCAGTCAACATGCCAATACGAAAAATGTTTACTTGTTAAAAAACCCTATTGCATATGATCTTGGTTATCCAAGCTGGAAACAGTCGCAAGAACACGTTCAGTTTTTTATAAATAATGTTAAGCGAGACTTTGATGTTATTATGATTTCTGACTATATGACAGAATCACTTGTCATGCTTAAAAATGCTCTGTGTTGGGATATGAAAGATATTTTGTATTTTACTATGAACAAAAGAGCTGCCAAATATCGTCCAACTTTACGGAATCCGCAGGTACTTAGAGAAAAAGTAAACACGTGGAACAAATTAGACTCGGAACTTTTCCACAGCGTTAATACGACGTTTTGGAACAAAGTTTCAGATGCAGGGGAACCATTTCGTAATGAAGTTAAAAGATTAGAAGTAATAAACAAAATGTTGTCAGAACAATGTTTACAAACAGGACGCCATTATGATAAATCGCAACCATGGTTTCCAATTCTAGGATATAGATTAAAAGAAGAAGCAAAGGAGTTACCTTATTATCAACTTTGTGAAGACATGACGAGAGCGGAAATTTTTTACACTAATTTATTAAAAATAAAGCAAACTCGATTCAATTGGACAATTCCGACTAAACCTTCGAAAAAACGACGGCATAGACTGGTTTAGAGGGATGATTTTTAGTTCCCAATAGTTTTGAAAGTACTACATGTTCTCTTTATTAAATATGTTTGCTAACATATATTTACCATATTTATTAGAAATTCCCATTTGATCACGTGATAACAGATGATAAATTTGAATTGGTTGTTTGAACTGATTTTCATATGAGAGTACAAACTTTAGAGTGGTGAAAAAACTTTTCCAATTTTTTTATTTTTCTTGTGGATCAAGCAACAAAAGGGAAAGCCATGAAAACGCTTGTTTATAGAGTACAATCCTTGATCTGAATCAGAATCAATATACACCTGTTCGCATTTTTTACATAAAATGCCACGTTCCCTGTTAAAATAATAGTAAAATATGCTTATTCAACGACATCCCGAACCGAGGAACCTGCAGCCCAGTGACTGTAAATTCATTTACAATCTAATGTGATAATTATAAATCCAGAACCCTGTCCAGCATGTCTTAAAGTACAGATTTGACAACTTCAAAAATGTTAGAAATAGCCAGGAATCAAAATAACGAACATTTGAAAATAACTGTAAGAAAAGCCTCTATCTATAAACAAGCAACTCGATATATCAGTTAAAATGTAGAGCATAATGTTTAAATAATGTTTAAATTTGAGGCAAATACCAAATGCAACTTTTGGTTTCTGATTAATTGAACATATGCGTTGAAAAAGAAGTTTCAAACTTCAAAAATGAAACCAGCACTACTGAATTGTTCAGAAACCCCACAGATACCCCACAGACTATTTCTGTATACCTCGGGTTTACACAATTAAAAATTCGGAACGAAAACTTAGATAGGAGTCTATTTTAAGCATTTTCCTTACGCATGCGCAAACTGAATAAGGTGCATTCAAAAGATTTCAAAATATTCGTAATAAAGCTTTTATCGTTTTTTTAGTACTAAATTAGTACCACATTTTTTTTATAAGTACCACTTGAGTATGGCATGAGTATATAAGCAGAGACTGCCAGTGCTCTGTTGACTCAGCAGCCACTGGCAGGGATCGCGAAAGGTTACATTTTCTTCTTATTTGGGCAGCTAGTTGTTGTGTCATTGTTTTTTGAGATACTTATATTCGTTTATTTAATTTAACCACCCAAATTTTCCCTTTCCCGTATACTATATTTCTGTTTCAAAGAAGATAGTAGATGGTTTGGGAAGTCTTATGTGAAGTCTTATATGAAGGATATGTTTGAAATAACATCATATGGGGATAGATTGAATTTTCTCATAAACCTCTTTGTGCCTCGATTTCATGAAGCTAATCAGGAATCAGCTAATAATGCAACAGATCATAAGTTTACGAAAAAAACAAAATAGAAGGATATCAACTTTATCAACATTATCCTCCATTTCTATTATATTCTGTTATCCAGTTTATACCTAATGATCAAATAAACGGCTATGGTAAAAGTTCGATTTTTAAATTAACTTTTAATCAGACCATACTAGGAACATTGATTATTAGGGACGGTGTGACGAAGCACAATGGAGGAGACAATATTTTTATTTGATGAATTCATAACGCAGTATGAAGAGATTTACTGCAGAACCTTCAACATGCCAGCATGTGAATTGCACAATGAATTGTTTTGAATGCTGAATGCTAAATAATGGACTTTTCTCGAAGTTTTGTTTTATTGTTAAGTCAACGTTTTGCAGATTTTTATAGCTTCTGAACTCTATTATTCCTGCTGTAAAATAGTAAAAAATAAATTTATGATTGAAAACGAGGCGGAACATGACCACTAGATATCAGAATAAGGTTTTAGGTATGTGATATAGACATGCTGTTAACTTTTATGCGAAATCGATTAAAAATGACGTCGTCACACTGCATATATTTTGGACGATAAAAGATTGAGGGCGGTCTGGACGAAACTAAAAAATTCTATTTTTGCATAAACATATTTCGTGAGATACTGATAGTTGTCATGACAACCAACCCTCATCGATAAGAGACATCAGAGAGAACGTGACACAGTAGTAGTTAGTTGATGGATAGAATATTTTTAGTAGCACTTATTGTTTTGTTTCCATATGGTATTGTATCGTATTTGATAGATCGATCTTTAATAATATTTTCATGTGTCTACATGAGACTTGGCTAACAGAATTAATTCACAGCATAGAAACAATTCCACTTTCTTGTTTTTCTTTTTTGATATATAAATGCACAATTTGTTTTCAAATGTAGAAGTGTTCTTGACTATTTCCGAATTCGGAAAGTCTTTTTGTTCCAGACTTCAACAGGTGCCTTTGACAAACTTACGTAACTGTTTGATTTTGAAACATTTTCAACAACTTGTGGTTTAATTTTTTTGGATGATTCTTTTGATAAGATTTCAAATTACGCGATTGTTCATTATTTTGTAGCCAGCCATGAGCTTACATGAAACTGAGAAATAGTTGCTATGGGCGATAGTTGCTGTCGTTGAGAGAAGGACAAGCAAAGAAGATTAATATCTATATCTATCCTGTTAATGTAAACTCCAAACATCTTTTATATAAAGTATGTTTCAGTATCAATGATTCTCTCCACCTCAGAAGTTTGTAGTGAAAATTTTGTTATTTTGAAATGGGATAACGAGTTCATGGTTACGTCATGTCTGTTTTTTTCAAACAAACCGAAAAGTTTTGAGATACCGTTTACATAGACACACTCTGTAGTTCTTTTCACTCTTACTTCAATAATATTGTCTTTCAAAAGCAGTCTGGTTTTAATATCGATAACAATATTGAATCTCGATGCAACAATCAAGAAATCGCGAAAAAAATTATATTTTATTTTTCAGGATAGCAGGTTTTTCGACAATGACACAGCAAAAGAAATATAAGGAGAAATTATGGTACAAAGCATTGATGAATTTACTTAAATTCTTGTTTCATTTTGTGCTGGTAGCTATTCTTCTGATGGGTGGGAGTGCTGTGTTTATTGAATTGGAAGAAAAAAACCAAACAGAAATGGCAAAAGTTGTCAACGTGACAAGTTTTTTTAAAAGTTTAGATCAAATGTATCATTTGAATGTTACTGATCCAAATACACAGATAGCTCTATTGAATGATTTCCGAGAATTTCTTACAAAGTCGTCTGCAGCAAGACTTGAAGTGGAAAGACAAGACTATTATGTTTTATTCCGAAAATGGTTCTACTTTTCAAGTATCGCTTCGACAACAATAGGTATTGTTTACGTGTTCGTATTATTTATTGATTGGTTTTAAGCTTGTTTATTAAAAAACATTAACAACTGATTTTTTTCAGGATATGGTGACGTGGCTCCGTCCACGCAAGAAGGCCGCGTCTTTTTCATCGCGTATATGTTATTGGCTGTCCCCGCCATGATGACTCTTATTGCGAGATGTGGCAAAATTTTGACATCAGTCAATTGCCACTTTTTTCGATTTGTTTATAAATTATGTACACGAAAGAAAGAGTTGCTTTCAGAAGGAATGTTGTCAGCCATATTGTTTGTGGTTGTGTTGCTTGGTTACATGCAGATCGGACCAATCCTCAATTCCCTTGATAATATGGAATGGACCTACATCGATAGTATTTACTACTGGTTCGTCACATTTACCACTATTGGCTTCGGCGACATAAATTACGTCATCAACGATACACAATACTTTCTTCTGTTATATAGATTGTTCGGGCTAGCGCTTTTAGCCGGGATTATTGATTCGTTGCTCGTGTGGCTCAAGAAGAGAAAGAAAGACTTCGAAAAGATAAACGCTTCAAAACTTCGAAATGCTGCAATGAAAATGACAGATAAAATGTTGACAGGTCTTGATGGAGTGCCAATCAAATTTTTTGAGAATCGGGAAAATGTAAAGGCGGTCGATGGATTGTCGCGCACGGAGGTAAAAAATCGAGGAGACGTGAAAACAAAAATGTCTCATCAAATGGAAAAATCTGATCACCAAACGCTTAGTGACGGCGAAAGTATTTACGACGGCGATAATAACACGACTGGATGGCTTGTCGTCATCAATCAGAATGAATATCAAACCGAGAAGGAAAGGGAATCCAAGAATCTGAGAAGTCTTCATGGTTATAATCATCACCTTCACAATGAATTTTTATAGGAATTAATTAGTTGTAAACAGTTTTATTAACAGTTCCTGTAAATATTTTTGTTGGCGAAGGATCAACATTTTTTATGTTGCTTTTGAATGAATCATTTTTAGGGAATTTTTACTTACCAGTAATATATTGAAGCCAACATGGTAACTTCACATAATCAGCATTTTTACAATATGGCGGACAATTATATCTCCAAATTAATTGTATTCTGAATGAGCAAGAGAGAGTTTATAGTGTCGCCTGCACTAAACTTATGATATCAGTAATGACCAGGGGGTTAGACGTCACACATGCACACATGTAAATGACAAACTTGCTCTTAAACTTCTTTTTTCGACAGCCCCCTGATGACAGTGAAGTTTGTATCGAGAGTTGCGTTACCTATACACAGAATTGAGTCTTAGAATTATGTATATTTTACTGACTAGTAATTTTATGTAGATTTTCCCTACATATGATCCTGTCTGATTCATGTAATTTGCGTGGGCGATTTTGAAGAATCATTTATTTAGCACCTGTAAATGGTGGTGTTTGTTTAGACGGGCGTTTAAACTTGTTAAAGCTGGGCGTATAAATATATAGTGATTGGGCGTTTAAATGTACAAACATAATTATCGAGAACAGGATTTTTGATTGAAATTTTATTTTATTTTTTCTAAAATTCTCCCGTATGAACATCTCCATCTTGTTTCCATTTAAATAAAGCAATATGTTCACACTCTCTAAGCAAAATGTTCACACTCTCTATCTCATAAAAGCTGGCAACTCATGACCTCCTAAAGATAATGTATCTAAAGATCGCTTAGTTACCATGTTGATCTGGTTGCTACTCGATATATGATTCGGGTGAATTATTCTCTTCATCAGTATATCGCTTCTTTGACGCCATGTTTTCTTTTAACATTTTGTTTACTTGCTTTTTCTACGATTGACCATGGATCTTCTCATCCCACTCATTTCACGACATTCATATTTTATTCGGGCATATTTTTTGACGTGTGGACACAGTTCCGTATCGAAATACAAGGTAGAACCAACCAAGGAACATTCTGTCAGACCTTGACATGACTCAGCAACTTTCCTGTAGGCATAATCACGGTCGTTTGGGAAACACATATCTTTGTGGGTTTGCGAAGACAGGGGGTCGTCTACTTGACATTCGATTTTGTTATCGCGTCCCCAAAAAGCGTCATTTATGCGAATTCCTGATAAGAGAAACAAAGAGTTCTATTAATTATGTGCTCGCTTGATTTAGAAGAGCATTGCACAGTAGTTTGGGATATCGAGACATACCTTCGTAATTATTACACATGATATTGATTGGTTCATCTTGACATGCTAGAGCTGTATTATTGGTTCCTTTTAACCAATTAGATAAGCGATGTCGATAGCTATGCACTTTTGTTACACACGTGACCACAACAATGCATTGCAGGATCTATAAACGGAATATCATTGTTGTTGCCGAATTGAAAGAAAGTTTATTTACAGGACAACTTTGAGGGCTTGTAAAAACCGGACGCTTGTAAAGTTATTTTGAGAATCACTAAGAAAAATGACTTAATTAAAGCGTGTATATTTTGAAATTTCTACCCCCGTTGCTAATTGCTTTTTTTTATTTTATTTTAAGACGGCGCCTCAAAGAGCGTAAGGGGGTATGACGTATTTATGACGTATTTAGAAATAATACAGTATGCAAGGATAATAGTTCGAGAATTTACTTTTATGAAAATGCAGCAAGTAATGTTGCCATGGTGAGTTGCGGAGTTGCGGTACTATAGTTCAAAATTCAAACCAATAAAAAAATTTAAAAAATTATAAATAAATAACAACAACAAGAATATTTTCGCACTTACTTTCAACCAATCAAAACCTTTCATACTTCGTTGTCTTAAGTATATCAGTGAGTGAAAAAATCATGTGAAACATTTTCATTTTCGGCATAATTAGTACTATGCTTCATTAAACATACTTCAGACGGGGGTTAATAAATGTAAGCAACAGATTTCTGCATCTTTGTTTACAAAAAAATAAGCAAAACAGATACATATATAGGCTTAACTTTTGCCAGCAAAATATATGAGAATACTGGGAGATCTCTGGACAATCTAGAAATTTTCATTTCTGGAAGTTTGGGTAAAAATCATTTCAAAAACTGCTCAAGGTCTTTCTGAAAAGGTATCTATTTGTTCAAAATATTATCATCTCCGCTTGAAAGATATAATCATCTTTCAGGGTGTTTTCCTTATCTGTAGTTAATTCACATAAGACATCATATTGTTCGTGAAATACTCATAGGAAATTCCCCGACATGACACGACATGACACGACATGACATTGCTGGCGCACAGCATTACACAGAGATTAATATACAAAAAAGAACTATGACGCACGACGTTATATACATAATATCGAAGTCACGCTGCGTAACGCAACTATGATTCAACATAACGCAGCTAGTTTAAATCCGATTTCAGATTTTCACTCACAGTGTCAATATCACTTTGTGGAATTGCGCTGAATCAGCAAATTCAACTATCGTTTTTTAAATATGTTCATCCTTTTGAAGCTCACTTCATCAGAACTTACTTATCTCCACGTTTTTCCACCTGTTGGTATCGCCATGGTTACGCCGTTTCACTGTTTCATAACATGAAGGTGTTTTTATGAATTTTGAAACCTTTCAGTAGATCATCGTCTCTTCACACCGCAACACGATATCGGACAATCTGCCGAACATCTGGCAAAACAATGTGACGGACATTTACCACTAAAATGTCGAATTCTGTTATATTTTGGTTTTGAGACTGACTTAAAGTAATTTCTGCTTTGAGGAGCAACAGGTTTTGAGGATTGGAGGCTTGCTGCAGATACTTGCTGGTTATTCTGATAAACTAAAGAACTTGCTGATGGTGTATCCTGTCCATATGATTGTTGATGGTGCACATACGCCCTGTTAGTGGGTGATGAATTCAAGTCCGCATAATTAACATAATTAACTGTCTGTGGTGCATATGATCCTATTTCAGGTGGTGGCGGCGGAGGTGGCGGCGGAGGTGGCGGTGGTGGTGCTATTTCGGGAACCATAGTTCCAGTAGGGGAAGGGTTAGCTGGTGGGGATGGAATTGCTGCTTTGGTACAACACATGTCTGGACAAAATGGCAGACAATCTGAACTACAGATTGGTGGGCACATATCTTGAATAGATAGCGGTGGTGTCGGGGATTTTGTATGTTTTATCTTGCTTTTCTTACAACAGGATGTAGGACAGCTTGGTGTGCAACTTTGATAACAAGATGGATAACAAGGAGGCGGTGGTGGCGGCGGTGGCGGTGGTGGTGGAGGTGGTGGTGGAGGTGGAGGTGGAGGTGGAGGTGGAGGTGGTGCCGCTACAACTGCTGGAGCTGGTATAGTAACGCAACATGCTACTGGACATGTTTCTTGACAAGACGTCGAACAAATAGAAGGACATTGTGACGTGTCATAATGAGGAGGCATCGGTACTGCTGGACCATTTTCTAAATAAAACACAAAAAAACTCAACAAATCGAGGGGCAGGGAAAGTCTATCATCAAATTTTAGTTGACATTCAAATTCTTACTTGTGCAATGAGCACCATTGCCAGTCCATCCGTTGTTACACGTACAAACTCCAAGCAAACAGACGGCGTGACGGTGACAGTTATCACAAGTTACTGGAAGAAAAACAATATTACTGTCGTAACAAGGATACCATTTTGAATTAAATTTTAAAAGAAGAAGTAAACGTTACATTTTCTGCATTCGTAACCATCTCCTTGGTAACCGTACCGACAATGACATTTACCATGGATACAATTGGCGTGTATATCGCATTCAGCACATATATCCTCTGAAAGTTTTTGAAAAATAAAAATAAAAACAGCGCTCGACAAAATTCAGCTGAATGTCGTATATCACGACGTCAGGTCGTTTGGATAGAATAGCAAATGCACTATGAAGCAGCCTGATGTTTATATGGGAAGTAAAACCCGCCTAGTCGAGATCTTGGTTGAATTCTTTATAAACGTGAAATGAAGCCTGTCACTAAAAAGCAAGTCAGCTCGCCTAACCTTCATATTAACGGTAATGTTTCTTTGAACTCATACCTTGACAATGGGATCCTTCAAAACCAACTGGACATATACATTTGTAGTTTCGGCCAGAATCAAAATCGTGGCAAGTTCCGCCATTTTGACACGGATTAGGATGACAAGGGTTGGTTTTCACTGTTGTTGCTTGAATTGTCGGATCAGCTGCTCTTTGTGTCGGCGACGCAACTAAAAGGATTTTTCCGATTAAATCATTTGATGGTCATATTATATCATTCCAGAAACTTTTATTTTCGATTTTATAATAGGGCGTTAATTTTAAAACAGGGCGTTAATTTTAATTACTTACGATCTCCAGCTTCACAGAATCTTCCGAAATATCCATTCAAACATTTACAAGTAAAGCCGTCTCCTTCGTTGATACAAGTTCCACTATTTTGACACGGATTAGAAACACAAGGATCTGCTGCAGGCGCTATATAAATATACTCATTAAAAACAAGGGCCCAATATGAAGGAAAACATTAATGGGCGTTAAATAAAAATAAGCTACGTTTAAGGAATCATGCTTGAGAGGGAAATTGGAATCATCACGTGGCTTATAAGCACCAGTAAAAGTGGATTATTTATGAAACAGAATTATACTACCCTTTCAACATATACATATTAAGTATGATTTTGTATGATTTTGAACCTCCAGGGTGGTGCCTATATGACACCACCTCTGCTGCTTACAAAAAGCCTGTAAAACCTGCAGCGAAACCTGCTGAAACGTCCTTCAGTAATTCATCCTGCTATTTTGAAACCTACCATGCTGTTCTTTTTCTTCACATAATCTTCCCATCCAACCCGTTTTGCAAATGCATTTAAAATTACTATCCAGTTCATCAATGCACGTTCCGCCATTATGACATGGGTTGCTATCACATGCTTTAGTTTGTATAACTTCTTCTAAAAATGGTTACAAAAAGCACGATGGGTAATATTACGAATTAAATATTCTTTTTTTACTTTCTTTTTTATTTTTTTATTTTCTGCATATTATAATTAGTAAAATTAGTTTCCAATAAATTCTTAAATGCAAAACACAACGTTACCATGACAATCTCCATGAAGACCAGTCCCTGTGTAACCAGTATGACAGTGGCAGGTGCCATCATCGCAGTAACCATGATCAACATCACACAAGCTACATGGATCCACTGAAATGAAGAGACTTCATGTGAGTGCTTTTCTTAGCAAACACCTTCCCAATAATACGGCACTCGACATACCTTCACAATAATCTCCCTTGTAATGCCCTTTACAATGACATGTGAATGTGGTATCGGCTGGATGACAGGTACCACCAAAGCGACATGGATTTGGTGAACAAGGATTGTGAGCTGAAGGAAGAATTAAATAATGTATCAAACCTTATACGTCATACGTCATACGTCATACGTTTGAATAACATGATTATTGTAAATTCATCATCGTGAAGAGACCTGTACATATACTTACATTCACAGTGGTGTCCCGAATAAGGTCCTGTACACTCACACTGATATTCACCTCCCCCAATGTAGTTGCAACGCCCGTCATTTTTACAGGGGTTGTAGAAACATGGATTCATTTCTAAAAAGAGGAAATATGTGACGTCACATTTCCTATCTTAGTTTTGAATAAGTATGTCAGAGGAATGTAAAAGGTGTGTTAAATACAGAAGAGGGTGCAAAAGGGCGTTCAAATTTCTGAAAGGGAGTGGAAATGAACTGCCGGCAGGCTTAAATCCGCCATTTAGGATATTGCTTGTAAAAAACCGTCTTGAAAATAATGGCATCATGTTTCAGTCACACATGCGAATCACGTGTTACCAACTTGCTTTTTTTCATACTTGGACTTTGGACTTGTAATGATCGGTTTCTAAGATGTCATTCCCAGTTGTCAAATCTCTATTTACCGAATAATTCGATATTGTTGCACAAGAGTTCATTTTAGAGCTAAAATCTAAAACTCTTTCACGAGGAGAGTTTTTTTTTAGAATAATTTTTAAAAATAATTTATTTCATTATAAATAATGGTTAAAGGATACATGCTTCAACTTTTCTTACATTTCATGTTACTTGGAGTGAAAGATATTTTTTATGTCACTTATAAATTCATTACCAGCGCTACTCTTCAAAAAATCACGGTATATTCTGTAAGATCAATTCTTTATGCATTCGTCTGGATATTTTTTTACTTGGTTGGCAAAACAAACTCAAATCCGATGATTAAAGTTGTCGAAAAAGAAGTACAAGAAATTCCGAAATCCAAGTTGATGACATCATCATCTCATGATTCCACAAAAAGTATCCTTCATGATTCAGCGAAAGAAATAAAAGTTGCCTCGATGTCACTAGCAACTGTTATTTTGACTTGGCTTATCAAGTCAGCTACTGGTTTGAGGAGATCGTTGATTGGTTCAATTACAGAGATTCGTAAATAACTTTTTGGGAAAATAAATTTTTGGTCAGTATTTATTAGAAAATAAAATAAATAAATAAATAAATAAAATAAAGATTTATTTGACAGTTTATTGGTTTATCATTATTTAGTCAAAAAAAATTTGAATAAAAGGCTACCATTACCCTCTTCTGTTTACGTGGTGTTTCTCTTTTACGACTCCACCCTTAACAACTCCATCGTATAACCCTCTGAATAATAAATTACCTCACGGTTTCCTTGTTTATTGTTAGAATATTGTTAGAATTTTTTACTTTTTACAAAATAATTATATGAGCGCCCATAAGAGTTTTCAAGCAAAAGTTGTGTTTTGCTTGATTTGTATGGCTGAAAATTCAATCTTTCCTAGCCAATCAAATTAAGCAAGTAAGCCTCTTTTCCGCAATCTGAAAGAAATGTTACTATGTCATGAAATGTTGTCAGAAAATGTTTTGCTTAAAAAGAATTCTATTTTTCAATGTTAGATTTATAGCAAGTAATACCATATAGTGGTGCAACCTCATTTCCAGGGCCCTACAAATCCATTTGTTTGATTCTGGAAAACTTGAGTTTATGAAAAGGAGACTATATGAGCTTGTGAGACAAGAAATAGAATGCTGTAATTTCTAACCTTCACATTTGTTACCAATAAAGCCACCAGCACAATCACAAACGTAACCGATATCATGATCATGACAAGTGCCGCCATTTTCGCACGGGTTAGGGTGACATTTTGACGTCACTAAACAATGATATAAAATGAAGTACGACATCTAGTTCGTTCTACCTACACGTATTTTTAGCTATTGTCATGGACCGAATGCAGTGAACGACCGAGGTCAATATTTTCCCAAGTATTGACAGGCTAATAATAATAAGCCATTTAGTACCTGGCAACAAAATTAAGAGAAGAATTATAGTCCTGCTAAAACTTTTTTGTTCTAATATTTCAAAGAAAAACATATGTTCCTTCTGTTTTCTTATATTTTCTGAGCTTGCAATGTAGAGTCTTCCTCATCATTTTGTTACCTTGTTTACATGTTTTTATGAAGCCGGTCACTACAGAGAAATAGCGACCGGCCACGTGACGTCAATTAACCAATCATAATGATCTATTGCGAGAAGACTCTACACTGCCAGGCACTAAATGAGATTATCGTCTAAGATCGATACTATCGATACTATCGATTTTCAAAACCGTTTGGCTTCTTCCTTTAAAATCATCTCTTATTTTCCTCGCCCAATCAAGCAATAATATCAAAAAGTGAGTATTAATTAAGAACAGGTAGAGAAAGGATGTTGTTGATTACCTTCACAGACACGACCATTTCCCACATAACCACTTAAACAGACACAATTTCCTTTGATACAGGCTGCATTTGGATCACACCTGGAACAGCTGTGATGGTTGTCTAAACGCATCAAG
>CM077617.1:0-49535 GCA_039566895.2 Turritopsis rubra | reverse complement strand
GTATAAATACCTTGGATTAACTCTGAACAAAACACTTAACATGTCAGAACACATGCAAAATACCATAAAGAGAGCCTCTTCAAGAATAAACCTGTTGAAGAAAATGCGATCCCATCTGGACTCAAAAACCGCAGCTTTGGTCTACAAGTCGATGATCTTGCCAATCTTAACCTACTGTTCGTTTGCGACGTATGGAATGATACCAGCTACTCTTGAGGATAACACAAATGCACTAGAACGACGAGCCCAGAAAATTGTTGGTACACTTTCAACAATACCATCATCAAAGCAAATTAAAATGAAACGAGTAGTTACCTATGTTCATCGATGCATTAACGGAAGTACAATTAAAAACTTTGAGAACTACTTCGAAATTTTGGAATCAAAAATAAACAAAACTAGTTGTATTGACAAGGGGGAGTTTTAAAAGGCCAGATTCATATGCACGAGTAGTTTTGCCATGTAAGGGGTTATAGGCGAAAGTAGCATCAGGCATTTTATTGTGGGAAAGATTATGGAGAAGTAGTATTTTATGTAACAGGACTTCTTTGAAAACAGTGTAAATATATTTATGTATTATACGACTGAATGAACCAACCTGTATAAACATTTGATAATAATAATAATAATAATAATAATAATAATAATAAAGAAGAAGAAATTTAAGTGAAATAATAATCCATAAGGTTATATAAAAAAGGATGATTGTGGGAACCTGAAAAATTTGAATTTACAAAGCACTTACAAAGCCCCCACTGGCTGCATTTTAAGCCTGATTCACACTCTTATGATAGGAGAATTTTCTCTTTTTAGAAATGACGTCATTATCTGAAGCAGCCGTCCGTATATCAAAAAGGCAAGAAAATCTGGGTACGAGGTTGGCTTTATATGCTTTTATACAACTCGATAAATTTTGAATGGAAAGTTAGTTTTTAAAAGGTCTTTCAGTCATGGAAAAAGATGTATGGATGACATCTTGAGGCCCAACAGATTAACTACTATAAAGGAAATCGTTGATTTCCTCGGAAGAAGAGAAGGAGATGGAAGAAGAGGGCAGTCCCCCACCCCGCCGGCGGCGGAGTTCGAAAAATCGGGCTACAACAAACCGACATCAAAAATAATCCGGGAAGTAATAGCGGATTTCGATTTCATGTTTACAAAACCCAGATAACATGGCGCATGGAAGTGAGTGTGACTGTGTTCTTATTTTTATAGAACGAATATCCTCATTTTGTACAATCTAAGTTAACGTTTTGATGCTCTATCTATTTTTGCAAAGCAGCAGTTTTTCGAATTACTAACAGACTTTAGCATTCTACTGAAGATTGGATATATATATATATATATATATATATATGAGTGAGAAGTAAAAAAAAGGAGGGAATAATAATGTGTGGTTTGGAGAAAAACGGGTATTTATTTTAGTGTGATAGTGTGGTCCTTTTTCTCTCGGTAGCTAGAGATCCAACATTTTAGTTAGGTATTTGGGATTCTTTTGTGGAAAGAAAATGTTTGAATTAACATTAGATCCTGAAAACAAACAGTGGTTTCTCGTGGTGGAGGTGTATGTTTCGTCAGTCTAGAGACTTAAATAAAAAAATATCTACCCCAAGATACTTATCCCTGGATACTTATAAGGGAGGGGCATCTATTCTCGACCCATCCAAAGTGAAAAACCATGTGCCGTAATAGTCCCAAAGGAAACACTAGAGATGATATTTCTTTTCTTTATCACTAATTACCCTTGAAGCTATTTGTAACATTTTCATAACTATTACACCACATTGCAAACAAACTCTGGTAATCAGCTGGTTAGCTGAGGGGAACACAAAACAGAAACTTTCTATTCCATTAATAAACAAGAAATAGTAATAACATCACGCATGAATATCAACAACATCACACATGAATATCAACAACTTCATTTCGGTTGTGTTTTTGGTGTTTAGGTTTGTTTAAAGTCGTTTCATACTCATCTTGAATCTACCCCCAATTATTAAGCGATATTTCAAATTTACACTATTGGGTCAACAGTAGTTACTGTAAGCTTCCATTTTAAATGTTTTTCATTTTTTTTCATTGATTAATCGTTTCAATATTAGTGTGTGTTGAGAATAGCTAATAGTGTATATATGCCCTTATATATAAAGTAAAATTTTCAATGTTGAGCACTACAAACTTTATGTGCCCACATACAGTCACTAGCTAAAAAACGCAGTTACTTCTCGATCAGGTACTCGAAAATGAAAAACCAGTTCTTAAGTCGATAATTCAATGCAGTGCCAAAAAGTGACCTTGCTCACCAAATCTTGAGATTTTTTACCGTTTGCTTCAGATCACACAAATAATCAAGTCGCACAGTCCAATCTGGAACTGTACACGTCTATGGAGGAGAGTAACTTTATTAAGAGTACAAAAGAATGAACTGACAACTTAAAAATTGAAAAGACATTTCATGACACTGTACTCCTCCAATGTTCTCTTCTAACTGTGTGATATGGCCACTTGTCTAGGTTTTTGGTGGCTTTAGTTTTTGTGTGGCAAAATGGCATAAGTACACATTACCTCTTCATGTGTGGCGAAGACTGAAACCTGTGTTGAAACCTGTGTTGTCTATATATTAATACTAATAAGCGTTTTAAGCCCTGGTTGCGAGTCCTTAGCGAAAAAAACACAAAACATCAAATTTGTTAAAAAGACAAATGTGGCAACGGTTTCAGTATCTGTATGCGCATCAGTATAGGGGAAACCATTGCATTGCGTCAAATGTTTACATTTTCGTTTGTTAATGAAGTAACAAGAAAAAGAAAAGTAGTAAAGAACGTATGGTAAAGTTAAATAAGTTAAAAGTTGTATAACAGTGTATAAGAGTGGTGTGTCATACAAATAGACAAGGAGTTTTGATTATTTTTTTCTTCAGTTTTACAATTAAAGATCGTCTTTATGATACAGAAAAATAACTTTATTCCAGAAGAAGGGTTCTTTTTCTAATAAGCTGCTCGGGTAAAGTACAGTTTAAGCGTCTGTGAAGGAATGACTTTTACATGGAAACAAAAAAGATTTTTGTGTATAAGATGAATTCATTATTAAAAATACTGCAGATTGCAACTTAATGGGAATTGCATCGGTAAAAACGTTTTACCCGGGCAGCTAGTGTTGTATTTGATATTTTCCTATCTTTGCTTTAAAAGCAGCGTATACAAACTTACGTATCAGCCTATTTTGTGTCATTAACTGACAAAGCTGCACATAACCTTTGTATATCTACTTAGTTCCAATTTGGCAGAGGAAGAACAACCATGGCTCTTCTTGAACCATTCTGACTCATATTTCCATTTCATTTGTTCATAGGTTGTGTGCGTTATTTTCACCAGATAAACAGAGTTGTGCAATTCATTCACGCTTGAGAATGGCGCACATGCTTCTTTTCTATTTTTTCTGTTTTCTATGGACTTCATGGACTTCTATCGACTATACTATATGCCTTTTTTTGTGGACATATTTCCTTTTTTCTTTTGCTTTGGTGATACCAGTATGCATAATATATCATTTCAGGTTCTTCTCATATATTATCGTAAGCCCTGCAGTACGGCGATCTGTACGATAGTTTTCAGCCTTTTTGACAACAAAAATCCAAATTTTGATATGGATTGTTTACTTCACATTACCAGATTTTAGGTATGATCAGGAAGTTTCAGCTTTTATATAAATAGAGAAGCCTCGTGTTTGGTATTATCAAGGTTGTAATGTACACAACCAATCTTTGGGCTAATGATTTGTAACAATGGCAAGCTTGAGAAAAGCTGTGTAATAAAAGCACTGAAAAACTGTCCAAGCGACCGTATTACACAATTAATTATTTGTGTGATCTGAAGCAAATGGTGAAAAAAAGAAAAATGATTTTGTGAGGTTTTTGGCACTGAATTGAATTATTGACTTAAGAAGATGTGCAAAATCAAATCAAAAAGCACAGATTTGGTTTTTCATTTTCAACTACCAGATTGGGAAGTAACTTCCTGATTTTAAACTACCCAATCGTACATTTTAATCACCACAGGGCAGGATGGGTACTTATTTGCGTCTTCTGAGAAAAGGAGCTGTACCGATTAATACTTGATTAATAATCTGGTCAGCATTTTATTGAATATATCATTGTCACAAAGATAGTTGATAGTTTATAGCAGTTTGATTCATGAATCCATACTTCACTGTAGATTTCTCCTGCACAAAATAGTTCATGTTTAAGTTTACTTTTGAACGCATTCAAACTTGACATGATCGACTTTTCATATGTTAAAAGTAGGGAGAAAAGGTGAAAAAAAAGGGAGATGGACGGTGATTTTTTGGTTTCGATTTTATATAATAAATAGTCTCTGGCAGTTGTTTAGTGTAAAAATTATTCGTGAGACATGCGATTTGTCGTTTGTAAATTAAACCAATAGGATACAGTGAGAAATTGGCTGTCGGGTACGCTTTTACGAATTTGGTGGATAAGTTGGGCAGCCTTTATGTGCAGTTGATCAAGTGACTCAAGATAAGTGCTGGTACAATTTCCCCATAGGTGATACTTGGTGATATACCTTAAGTTGATGGTTTTGAGCGAGTTTGTCAATATATTTTCATCTGATATAGCTTTTTTATCTTGGCTGAAAAACTTTTGGTGATGTTGGATAGATGATCCTTCCATGATAATTTGTTGTCAATGGTGAGGCCAAGACATTTGTCTTTAGTTACCAAAACAATTGATTGGCAATCTAAGTTGACTAGGTTAATTTTCTGTTTTGGTAAAATCGCAGTTGGGAGTAATCTGTTGGATCCACTGATCCAACTTTGTGTTAAAATGGTGAAGTTTTTACATACCATATTCATATTACGGTAACAATGAGTCAAGAGAACAAATTGTTACTGCCAAATTTTGTCTCTGAAGAAGATCTACAAAATTAACTAAGACATTCATTCACAGAAAATTATAAAAACATGAGCATTAACCCATCTGGTGATTATGCGGTTTACAGAGATGATCTGGGTTTTGTTCAAGATCCTTCACAGAAAGGTTTGTAAAACATCCCTCTGTTGAGTGTGAGCATCTGCTCAATAATTTTATTTTTTATTGGCATTCTGACACTACAAGTAAACACAGAGGTTCTGGCTATATATACATCTTTTGGCCAGACAAGATATCATCAGAACTTCCATCGACCTTAATGGTTAAAGGGAAGGCGGCTTTGGACAGCTGATGAACCCTATTAAGGGAAAAACGCGTCCCGTTCTGCCGAGATCTCATCTCTGGATGAGTGTAAGCCACCTTCAATTTAACCATTAGGTTATTCCGTAAAATGTTGCATAAATAAAACAATGCAGAATTAATGTTTAGGAATTGGCCTCAAATTTACCAACTTAGTTTCCACATTTTCCCTCACATTATGTGATTAAAAGTTAATGCTAAATTTATGTAAAATTTATATATTTTGTATAGGTTTTATGTAAATCAAGTTTAACTAGGCAAACAATATGCACAAATATGAAATTACTGTTGCAAAAATTTATCATATTTCTTGCTTCACACTGAAACTTAAAACAGTTCATTAAACAAGATGAAGACCTATTGAAAAAACAAAAAGCATCCGGTCGCCAGAACATAATAATTGTGTTGATCTATTTCTGTGTTATTTAGTTTCAACCAACTAATGATGACGCCATAGTTTTCATAGTTTTTTTTATCTTAGGAGTAATTTTAAGTCGCCTGGAAGGTAAACTGGTGGAAATTCGCTCGTACCATATAAATTGGCAATCGTATCACCAAGGCCAAATGATTTCAGAGGCAGACTTCCAGTTTATCAGTAATTATGATCGTTTTTCATCTGATGCTCGAGAGAAAGCTTTTGCTGATGATCCAGAACAGGTTACTTATATTCTGTTGATGTGAACAATTTGAAACTCATCTCTGCAACATAATTTTGTGATGTCACTGATTGTAATGAAAATGTTCTAATGTCATATTTGACAAAATTATATTGCACCTCTTCAAGATTGGCAGCATTTATTTTTATTTCAGTGCATTATTACCATGTTATCGCTAATCAATAATGTTGCTAAGGATCACGTCATACAGTACATGCTAGTGCTGCTTGATGACTTGATCTCAAAGTCCAAATCCAATGTTCAGCGTATTCACAATATTGCTTTGAAACATGACAACATCAATGTTTGGCCTCCTTTCACTTCATTATTAAACCGCGACGATCCTATTGTGATGTACATGGCTGGTCGATTATTGGCTAAATTAGCGTCATTCAGCAAGTACCGATGCCCAGATTCTGACTTAATTTATTACTTAAACTGGTTGAAAACCCAATTGACTGTTCCTGTAAGTAAAAGTTGAAATAATCTGCGATGTGTCTGTGGAAATAGCAGGAAGTGTTGTAGATTAAACCTTTGATTTGTTTTTTAAGAGTAATGAATACATTCAAAGTGTTGCTGAATGCATTCAATGGTTGATGAGAGTGGATGATTATCGCTTGCCGTTTGTCAAAGCTGATGGAATTAATAGGTGCAAAAATTAAGCTTTGTGTTTGTAACCCTGTCATTTAATTAATTAAATTAAAAAAAAAAATCCAGATAAAGTATCGACTGTGTACAGATAAGATTGTATCCCATATCGGCTGCTGGAAACATAAATTAATCAATTGTTATCATCATCATCATCATACTCTGCTTAATGTCCGTTTTCCATGCTTGCCACGGATTGGACGGATTCTGATGACTGACTTCCATTCTACCTCTTATCCTCTGCTACATACTTACTGACTTTCTTTTCTCTTAAATCTTTCCTTACTCCTTCCCTCCAAAGGTTTCCAATGATGATTTTTTACTATTTTTTATTATTTTTTAAATCTCCCATGGCCGACTTTTCCTAAACTGCCATCAACCAGAATACCCCCAAATTTATGCCATGCATCAACTACTATTTTTTCTATGTTTTACTCATAAACAACTTCAGAAGAGAAACTCTGTAACTTCAGCTAACCCCACACATCCACCTAAACATTCTGCCATCATTTCTTTCTAACCTTTTTATGTCTTCTTCCAATCATTTTTAATCCTAGCTGTAACACTTTTTTTTTTACACCACCCTTTTTAAGTTCTAATACTATCACCAAGGTAACTCAATAACAATAAACTTGTTGAAACCAATAAGAGAGTAAATATTTTCATTTTAGTATTGTGTCTGTATTGCTGAGTAACATTGGATTTCAATTGCAATATCAGTTGATCTTCTCCTTGTGGATGTTGTCGTTCAATGTTGAAATTGCCACCAAGGTTGGAGAGTGAGTGTTTTTTTCCTCATCCAGTCCACATTCCCTAAACCCAGCACATTTTACAACACTGTTTTATTATGTGTGCTAACTTGGTGCAATCTTTCCATTTTATTAAAGGAACAATGTCATTCCTGTGTTGGCAGATATTTTAAGGAACTCACAGAAAGAAAAAGTCACAAGAATTATTATTGCTACTTTCAGAGTAAGTCTCTATAAGGATTTGCTTACTTAATAACAGTTCTTCAATTTTGTGCACCATATTAACAATCATCCAAACGGTTTTCTTACAAAATAGAATATGTTGGAAAAGCCAGAAGAGACAAAGATGGCTTGTGTCTCGTTAATTCAAAGCAAATTATTACCGGTTAGTTTTAAAGTGTGATTTTCCACTGGTTAGATTGTTGTTGTCCAAACTTCTCCTGATACCTCCCTAAATTTGCATGATCCCTCATAGAGTATTATTCTATATTTTGCTGTACTCTATAGCTTGTTTGACCATTTTTGTATTTAGTGAGAGAATCTTCACTTTTGAGTGAATAACTGGCCTCACAGAGTAATTCTTTTTTAACTAGCCTCACAGAGTTACTCTTTTCTGAGTTTGTATGATAGTAAAAGCAGAAGACTTTTAAGTTAGTATTATAATTTGTCTCCCTTACTTTTGAGGTTTTCAATGTATTAACCAATAAAACTTGGGATGATGAGGACATTAAAGATGACATCGAGTTTATCACAGAAAAGTTGAGTGATAGTGTGCAAGATCTGAGGTAACGCGTGCTTGGCAAATCATACTTAAACTTTTTATTCGTCTTGCAATATTTTCAGTATAGTTGACTGATTTATCTCATTAGTACATGGGATGAATATGTTGCTGAAGTGAAATCAGGAAGACTGGAATGGAGTCCTGTACATAAACAAGAAAAATTCTGGGTATGCATAAGGCCTAAACCCCTTAATCTTCGAAATTCCTGAGGTCAATTTCATGTTCCGTTGTTGTTTTTTAGCGGGAAAACGCCATCAAAATTTGTGAGAAAAATTACGAGTTGCTAAAGTAAGTGACCGAGGAATGATTTAGTTACAAATAAAGAAAGTGTGAGCAGGATTTAAATTTGCGTCTCCCTGTGAGTTGCGGTTCGCCGGTGCTGGTTTCTATGACCACTTTGGTCTTAAAACCACCTCATCAACGCCTGCTATTAAGAGCGTTAATTTTAATTACAGGACGTTAAATAAAGACCGGTGTAAAAAGTTCGATTTTGAAACTTTGTTGTAGCGGTGTTTTGCACTATTCGAAAGATGGAACCGATTTTAATTTCAACGCAAAATTTATTCGTCATAAAAAAAATTTATTTAATTGATGGATGTTTTGTATATTTTAGGATGCTGGTAAACATCTTACAACATAGTGTCGACCCTCTCATCCAAGCTGTAGCATGTCATGATCTCGGGGAATTTATCAGACATTACCCACGTGCAAGACCGTAAGTTAAACAATGTACGCCTTCAAATCGTTATATCAATTGTACGTATTTATGAAATGTTGTTATTTTTGTAGTGCATTTGATGCACTTGGTTGCAAAGAGTTGATAATGTTGCAAATGAACCATGCCGATCAGCAAGTCAAGTATGAAGCTTTGTTGGCCGTTCAAAAACTACTGGTACATAACTGGTAAGTTCACATTTTTGAACTATATACTATTTATCTTTTTCTTCTTCGTCGAGGCTTTTTCTTCTTCGTCGAGGCTTTTTCTTCTTCGTCGAGGCTTTTATGTCAAACTGCGGTGGAACTCCGGAGCAATTAGAATTTTGCTTGCTTCGTGTGTTCTAGGTGTGTTTATAAACATTCATTTGGATGCCTTAAAAATTTCCATTAAAAATTGCGCATTATACGTCACAACATCCATCGCCTCGTTTTCAAGTTATTTATAAAAAGGAACGCCGCCCGATATAACGCGAAATAACGATCAAATTTGTTGGTCTCGTGCTTGTTCCGGCCGTCAACTTTGGAAGGCTGGAAGCAAAGTGGCAGTCGTTTGTAATTATACATTCACAAAGTTCCCTTAAACTTGTTATTTTGTTTTTAGGGAATTCTTGGGAAAGCAAATCAAAGTGGAGTGAAGAAAATTTAGCATTTTTTTTATACAGATTATTTATCAACCAATCAAATTTTGTTTTGTTAAAATATCAACCAATCAGATGTATTTGTCATTTTTTATAAAACATTAAAATTTTGCATTTCACTGAAGACAGAAAATAATCCGTTTTTTTGTTCTGATTTTTACTGATAATTGGAAATATCAAGTCGTTCCAAATTATATTCCCATGGTAACATTACTGCGGATGGCAGAATTTCTGTTCTTTGTTGTTCTTAATTAAACCACGTGACAAAATGTTTACGTAACTGAAGTTTTGACTCTTCTATTTCATTTTATCGAAAACAGCAATAAATTGAATAATTATTAAATGGTGTATCATTCTTTCCTTCTATCCTAGTGTAATTTTAGGGCCTATTTATGTCAAGAATAGGGAATAGAAATGCAAATACGACGACAACGGACGGCCTCGTGAGTGGCGACGTGAGTGGTGAAACAAAGGATTCCTCGTGGATTCTTTCAAAAGAAAGTCTACTTCAAAGGCAGAAACTTTCGGGATTTTCGCGAATTTTGCCCATTTTCGCGAAAGTTTATGCCTTTGAAAAAAGTAAAACGAAAAATCGCGAAAGTTTTTTCTTCCGAAAAAAATTTTTCTCCATAAAAAAGCGAAAGTTTTTTTTAACAATAAAAAACCGAAATAAAAGATTTACAGGACAAAGTATATTTTAGAGAGCACAACTTCTTTTTCACCATGAATTAATTTCTTTCACATATTAATTTCATTCATATATCAATCTAAAACAATTATATCATTATATCAGACGACGAAACTGACTCTGAATGGGAGGAAGCGGACTTTTGTAATTACTTGGGTTACTTATTTGACTTAGTTGCTCTTTGTTAATATTTTTAGTATTTGTCTGCTTGATAAAATAAGATAAAGAAGAAAAAAAAGAGAGAATTGCTGCAGTTCGCGAAAGTTTTTTCCTTGCAAACGAAGTGATTTTTGATTTTCGCGAAAGTTTTTTACGCGAAATTTGTCCCAAATTTAAAATTCGCGAAAGTTTTTGTCGCAAAATTTCGCGATTTTTTGACCTCTCAAAACTTTCTACCCGCGAAGGTTTCTGCTTTTAAAGTATTACATGATATAATAATAATATTATTATTATTATTATTATTATTAATCATTTATTTGGGTTCCATTTATATATAATGGTTCTTCTCCCATCTACAGTACAACATCTATATGTATAAAAAAATTAGCTAACTAGATAACAAGGATAATTTGAAAAAAAGCTACCACAGTTCAAAAAGTAATCCCCACTCCAATTCCCATCGTCTGGTTCGTCCCTTTCCTTTTCAAAACCAGAACATAAAACATAATCACTTTTTATATTTTTTACAGCACTTTTTTATTGAAAAATCTAAGATAAAATGTGAAAAAAACATATACAAAGCGAAAACAAAATATGGTTTTACAAAATACTTATCTTGACAGCAAAAAAAGTTCTGCGGTTCTAGCCGGCGCTGCTGCAGTGGTTCCGCCGGCCCTGCATAAACATGTTCTTGCCACTAAAAGACGACCATTAGCAAAAACAAGTAAGATTTGAATGGACACCGTGAGACAAACACGATCACTGGACTCTCAATACGTCACTGCAGAAAAGTGTTAATCATGCGACATTCAATCAAAATTAAAATAATGGTTTGGTTATGCGAGGCTATAAAAATATCATGTTAACCTTTCTTTAGATCATCAAATTCATCCGGTTTGTAAGGCAGAAGGGTTTGAATGAAGTTCCAAGAGGATAAACGATTGTATCCAAATTTAGTTGTTCTTGTTTTAATGAGATTCAGTAGACCAGTACTTTGAGAGCGTGGCAGCATTCGACAGACTTGGATGAGTCTGCATAAGTGTTTTAAATTACTACTGGCAGTTGTTGATGCATTTGCATAAGAACAAAATGTTTCCTTGGTGAACAATGTCCCTGAACTTGAGTATTTTGTGTTCAGTATATAGAGGAGTAGCGGAAACTTTTATAGTTTTGAAAGATAAAAGCCTCATAGCATGGTTTTGCAAAACTGAAACACGATGAAATACGACAGTTGGATTGACCCCAAATTTTGATGGAATATTACAAGTGACAACATATCTTCCGATTCCAAAATATTGATTGATTCTTACATCGTAATAACGTACAATAGTGTAGATGTAGATGTGGTTGTATAAAAACTAGTTTAAAAAACAATTTAAACGATGAAATAAATGGCTATAGGAAACTGCTGAGTTGAGGGAAGTTGCTCTGAAGTGGAGATAAATATAACTGGATTGCGATTATTGAGTAGAATTAAAAACAATTGTGCAGGTTGTTGAATAGTAGAAAAAAATTAGAAAATTAACACTCTTGAACCTATCCGAACCAACATTCCGAGTCAACATTCAATGACCTGGATTCCCCCGAACCCTTAAAGTGACCGAGCATTTGTGCCGAAAAACCGTCCAAGAAACGTAAACTTAAAAGCGAAGACAATGAAAACGAAATTGAAATGCTTAAAACTATTCACCAGAAGTTAATTGAGGATGAGAAAAGCTCTGATGATGACGATGGAGATGCTACTTTTGGCAAAATGGACACCAAGGAATTGAAAGTTTTGCCACATCACTTGAAGTTTAGATTTAAGCATGATGTCAATAATTTAATTTTTAAATATCAATCACAGTTGTTCGCACAATCCCGGAATCCTGATGATTCACATGTTAAAATTTTTTTTCAAGCTTCTGCTTCTGCATCGAACACAGGTCAGGCTGACTGGTATAATAATTTGTCAATGTATATGAATAATAGTGAATAAAGTATACTTTTAATATATGATATATACAGATGTTGTAAAAACATGCTTCAGTCAAATGAAGTACTTGTATCTCGTTGAATCACGTCTATACATCATGTCCGCCTAACATGATCCAACTGCCATTCTAAAGCCCCAACCCCATTTACGTATTCTGAAATAGCATTGCGCATTTCTACTGCATCTTCTCTTGGGCGACATCCACGCAAATTCCTCACTTCTACAATCCCTCCACTTCCTTCTGCGACAATTTTCCTCCATTCACCTAACCTAATTTCTCCACTCCCACTGTAATTATCAACAAAACCCGATGGACAATATGATGGATTATCAGTAAGCTTCAAATAATTGTGCAATCCAATACAAGCCAATGTGTACCTTTCCGCATTCTCCACTGAGGCCTTGATAGGCTTTGAGAAAATCCTCCAACGAGCCACCAGTATTCCAAAAGCATTTTCGATTACTCGACGCGCGCAAGATAATCGGTAGTTGAAGACTCGTTGTTGTTCATCCAACTTGCCCGGAAAAGGTCTCATTAACCATGTTTTCAATGGGAATATTTCGTCTCCAACTAAGTAATATGGTAATGGGTCAAAGTCGCAACCTTTGCATGTTTCCGCTTCAGAAATTTGTATCGAGTTGGTTTCAAATCCCTCGTAAATTTTGCTTTTTAACAGAACCCCACTGTCGTTATTACTGCCATACTGACCAACATCTATCAACGTGAAACAATAGCGGGCATCACATATTGCTAAAAGTACCAAGCTAAAAAACCCTTTGTAATTGTGGTATAGCGTGCCTGTGTTTTTAGGGCATTCAATTCGAATGTGTTTTCCATCGATAGCTCCAATGACATGGTTTAAGTTCCAAAGTTCTTCAAATTCTTCAGTGAGCATTTTCCATTCTTGACTTGACGATGGATGAGCCACGTATGTAGGAAACAAAATTTGTCTTAATGCGTCACAAGTTTCAGTAATTATCTTCGATACTGTAGCGTTACCCATTCGGAAAAGAAAGGTTAACAAAATTTGAGATTCACCGGTAGCCAGAAAACATAAGGTCAAAGCTAGTCGTTCAGCAGGAGAAATAGCTTCTCTGAAGTTGGTGTTCTTCTTTGTGATGAGTGGGGAAACAAGCCCAAGCGAATGATCAAGTCGTTCGGGAGACATTCTCAAAAATCTTAAAGTTGAAGAATATAGTTTTAATCCTTCAGTTTGTACTTCTTGTACTAATGTTTACATACATTATGGTAAAACACTTACCTGAAATGATTCTCTCTGTCAATCAAACGTAACTCCGCCAAAATTTGTTTGTAAGCACCTTTGTTTTCCCTATGCTTGAAAATTTCCCGTATCCAAAATCGTCGTCTTTTTCGTTTTTGTTTTCTTTTAATTCTTTTTCTTAAAACCATAAAAAATAATGCTCGAAGCAATTTTCTTCTTGTCTTGCTAGCAGCCATGCTTGCTTTACTTTCAGAACAATTTTCTCATTCTGTCAAAAAGTTTAAAAGCGATGAAAAAATAAACCACCAGTGGAAACACATCGGTGATAAGTGTTAGGCGATGAGCTTTTGGCGACGAGCGATGAGACACATCGCCGCAGTGGGAACCAAACTTAAGGGACACCCTTAAGTTTTTTAGGCTAATGACATTGGCTCGCTAGCGCGCAGGCGGTTGGCAATATTCCTTCCAATGAGAAATAAAACAATACTTTAAATTCTCTTATGATGATGGTTTAATGAAAAGATTCTCTCTTACGCCTCACTTATTCTGTTACTCCTGGATGAAAGAATATACAATAATCTTAACATTTCTTCCATTTTTCATATTCATAATTGCGAAATTACTAGATTGGCAAAAAAAAAGCTCTTCAGACTATGAAACTCTCATTAGAACTTTGATCAGGAATTTGAGTTCAAATTTGGGAGCAGTTTATGTGTTAAATAATTTCTGGGGAAAATGTTTATGAACAATCCCATCAATTTCTCTATATGACTGGCACGCTTCTCCCCTGGGGTGCATATTACAGGAAGAAAAAATAGTCGATGGGGGGGGTCTACAAACTAATTTGATGAAACTGCAAAAATAATTCGGTAAATAAATCTATACGATATACTACAATATATTTGTAATTTCCAAGTATTTACAAACTTTTCACTGAATTAAAAACATATCACCATCATCATCAATTCAATTTCATCAGAAAAACGAGTTTTTTAGTAGCGACTCTGCGGGGGGTTTCGAAGACTGAGTGCGAAGTTGTTACATAAAAACGATAATGGATATAACACTATAAGATAATTGCAATAACTCTCTGTTGGGAGTCTGTGTACGAAGGTGCCAAATTTAAAAAGGATAAACATGTTTATCATCATCAATAAATAAATAAATAATACAATTATATACAATTAAAAACCTTTCTTCATTGTGGATGCTTCCTAGAAAGAAGAGAAATCTTTCATTATTCTGTTGTCATGGTAACTATACGAAGAGTTCACATTTTATCCATCAAAATATTTTTTCACATCCAATTTTTTCTTATAAAAATATTAGAATGAAATATTTTCTTACTTTTCGTGTTGAAGAATAACTTCCCGTATTCTTCTTTTCTTTTCATCATTATCATCACCTTTCCTCATATCACACGCAACATCATATGCAGTCTCTCCTGCTTTACTTCTCACACGAGTATCGATCTGATAATTTAAAAGTTCTTTCACTGTTTCGATATTACCCTCACGTGACGCCACATGAAGAGCTGTTTGTTTGTAATCATCTCGACTGTTGATGACGTCAAGTGGTGCATGAGCCAGGAGAAGTTTCACGCAAATGTACGCATTATTATTTGCACACCAATGAATAGCGGTACGACCATATCTGTCCTTCTCTCCTGTCTCCGCACCACTATCGAGTAACATCTGAACCATCGAAGGTTTTTTGTATTCGGAAGCCTCCATCAAAAGTGTAATATTATAATAACCACCCCTCATCTTGATGATGGAGGGGTTGGATATGATGAGATGTCGTAATGCAGACACTTTATTATCGAAGATAAGATAAACAAGATCTAAAATAAATGAAAAATAAATGATAAAATAAATGAAGAATAAGCGAAATAAGAATACATTTTAAAAGTGAAGAAATTCTAAACAACTAATAATTAATAATTATAAGAAATAGTAATAAAAACTAGAAATAAAATAATATTAAAATATTAAATAGAGATTTGCTTATTTTTGGATAATTATCTTCTAAACCAATCAAATTAACTGACGTTTTCTGATGTGCACATTAACCTGCCGGTACGTAGGTGACGCAACTGAAGTGGGAGGTTGTGTAACGCCGTGGATCGGCGGACCCACCACCTATGACGTCATAGCACTACAACTTAATGACGTGTATCTTTTTAACTGTTCATCGCAGACATATGATTCTATATATCATTTTAATCAGCTTTTCACGCTCTAACAGATGATGACAAAATTTTCAAACAAAATAAAATTTTCATTTTTAACAAAGGTTCTGAAAATCTTTCCAAAAATTGCTTCGACTACGAAGATAGTCATCTATAAATTAACAGATTGATATTCCATCGTCAGTGTATAGTCAAATCAGCAACTTTTCTTATAAAACAAATTATAAAAATGTCAACTTTTTTTCAAAAATCATAAAAAACCCGATTTTTTACCTGATTTGGATGAAACACAACGGCGTTTGCTTTGTAGATAAAAATTGATAGATATTTCTAACGATTAAAAAAATTCAACAACACAGAGCTCCACACTCTTCAAACGTCGAGAAGATAAAGAGAAAGAATTCTGTTTGGCGGGAATAAAAAGAATCTCTAGAAAACCTATTGGTTAATTTTATTCGAAAATAGACACAGCCAGAATAAAAGTGTTCGAAAATATACATGACTCAAACCACATGACAAAACAAAACGCTGAGAAAGAAAATCATGCATTAATTTTAAAGAAAATTTTGAAGTTGTGTTTAACATTTAAACAAAAATTTCTGAATTTCTGATTGCAACATATTCGGGTATCTGAAATATTTCTGTGCTTTAGCAATAATATTTCTACAACTTCTCATGAATAATACAGATCCCGTAAAATACCGGTTATCACCTCGCTCATGTTACTCATTATATTACGTGAGTAACATTCGCTCAAAAGCAGGACAAAAGTGAAGTGTATTAACCTGAAGTCCGCTTTTTAAATAAGCGCCCGAGCAAATTCCTACTCTTACGAGTTCGAGATAAGAGAGTCCACTTTAATCCATGAATATTCGGGGAAACTACGAGTCACAAAGTAACGGAAGTTTAAAGATTCGATTGATGAAGTGAGAAAGAAAGAAATGCTATCGAAACAGGATAAAATCAACACAATACACCTTTCTTCGCCTCGTTTCTATGCATTGTATTGTTTTACTGATTTCCAACTTTATTACTTACTGATAGCCACTTATTCTTCCAATTCCCCAGTGGAGTAGTTAAAACCAATTATGATATTGAAAACGAGGCGAAGCTTGATAAACTGTCACAACACTGCATTTAAACAAAAATTCCTTGCGTCTTTGTTTTCGGTACAAATTCAAAACATAAATTTTCACGTTGTGTGTAGAACTTGAAAACGTGCGTTTCAGCATCGTACCAGTGTTTATAGCCTATCTACTTCGCGTTGAACTATATAATATTCGACGGAGCGTTTACATCGTTGATACCTTTCTAGGCCCAGTCCCGATAAACTGGTGTGTTTTTAGAAGTATATATATCTTTTAAGAGATTTTGTAAGAAAAACGTAATTTTAGAAATTTGTATTGTTTATTGGTTTTTCACCTATGTACATTTCTAAAGATTGTCAAATGATGTGACATTAAAGATTTCATCAAATGCGACATTAAAGGAATTCAAAGAGAACCGACTATATCGTATTCACACGATTTACTTAGGGAAAGACATAAACAAACACCAGTATTTGGGGATTTACTTCAAAATAATAAGTTTGGGTAAACAAATCATTACAATCAGCCCTCTCATAGAAAGAGGTTATGATAGGGGAATTACTTTACTGAATATATTTTTTTCAACGTTGGAATCTCTTTCATATGTTTCATTTTAACGTTTAATGAACCTTAAAGCCTCGTACAAGAAAGGAATGTTCCTTATTTTACTAGACAGAATACCAGACGGTATTTTCTCTTCACGTGATCACTAATTGAGCCATTTGATTGGTTAAGATTCCGTGATGGACTTTTTCGGCGTAAATTAGTAAGGCGGCCTTTACTTTACTTATACACACAAGAATGATCGACAAGAATAATAATAAAAATAAAATGATACAAATACGATGATATAAATAGGAACTCAAGAACGTTTAAATGGTTTCCAAAAGGCTATTTAAAAAATAACAGAAAAATAAATCAGATGGGGAGAATCGAGATTTTTTAAACAAAAACATTTGTCTAAGGTGAATCTCCACTAGGCGGAAAATGTAGCAGCAAGCGATTTTTATCGTTGTAGCGAAAAGCAAGGGTTTCTACTTAACATTCAATCTACATCCCCCACCGCCACATTTTCCGCCTAGTGGAGATTGAGGTATGAAATTGAGGTGATATATATGAAATGGTGTTCTGTTTCCATTTCGCTTCAGCACTCACGTCAGGGTTGTTGAGACTACACGTTTTTTTTGGCGAACCTTGAACCTTGATAAGGAAGGGTCAATCAAAAAAAGTGGAGGAGTCCAACGTTACGATCTTTCTTTTCAGTCTTAGGTGTCGATTAGGTTACTTGCACGTTTTCCTTTTCTACTTAAAATGACTAATTCCTTCACAGATTTTGACTGACTCTAGCTACGCCTCTGATACTGTAATAATTGATAAAATTATATCACTATATATACAGTAGAGTCCTGTTAACCCGAACCCTAATTTCTGTTTTTCTCCACTGCGTAACGTCATGTTGAAATTAGAGAATAAACGCTCTCAGGAAATCGTGTGATTTTCATAAAATTTGCAAGAATTTCAATTTGAATTAGTTAACAAACGATTTTCAGAAAGTCAGAGTTACACGAAGTTTTTATTTGCTTAAGGGACAGAGAATAATGTTTTAGCGAATGTCCGAGTTATCCGGGTTACGAACGCCTATCCGAATGTTGGAAAATTATAAATAAACATGTACATTACAGCCCGAAAGAAACTTTGCGAGTCAAGCATAAGATGAGCTTTTACGAAGAGACAGTGTCTTTAGATGTTAAGACCCTTCAGTCGCATGTATATATTATAAGGAAATTGCGTTATATAAGGAAATTTTATAATGACTACAGATAAATGTGTAACATCTAAACTTTCTTTCCTTCGCAAACGCGTATATAAAGTTTCTTTCGGCATGTTTTGTATTCTATATTATGTAAGGAAATCTCCTTTTTCTTTAACTGAAAGTGTGGAAGAAATGTTGAATCAAATGGCAACTGGCTGAAGGAAGAGGCTGCACAGAAAAGATGCCAGAGGTAATAGGGTTTAACCCCAACCCTTGGCTACATACGTTAAACTTCCAAACAACATCTTTTTAATTTAAGTTCAATATTTAAGAAAGAACTTCCCATTTTTACCCTTTGTTGTTTTTTCTCCAATCTTCTTCCTACCATGTGGTGAACGAACGAAATTTCTACGCCAATTTTTACAAGTGTTTATACACGAGTAGCTTAAACTTAAGGAGAACATTGCAAAAATATATACTCACAAAATTAAATGAAACATACACGGGAATGGGAATGAAGCGGTTAGAGATTAGGGAGATAATTGTTATTAGGGAGAAGGTTCAAACTGTCCGCAAACAAAAAAACAACAACAAAGGCGATTTTAATACTCAGCGTGCTTACACCGCTGACTAATAAGAAACCGGTTTACAAAGCTCGGTTTCCACTAGGTAAAATGCGATAGAATTAAGATAGGTAAAATGGGATAGAATTGCACAGGATTTGCGATGAGCAAGTGAGCATTCCCACTGTTATCGTTTTTTCATCAAATAAACTTTTTAAATTATAATTAAATGTTCAAAGAGACAGTTGTCGAGACCTCCTATCGCATTTGCTAGGAATGAAAAAGTTTTCAACTTAACAATTAAGTTGTACAACTCAAGTTTTTGTGAGGCGTTCCAGACGGATATCAAGGATGCAGAACAAGTCTACTTAACGTAGCAAATAAAACCATAGTTAGCTGGAAATATAATGAAAAGTAAAATTCATAGAATATTTACATACCATCGAAGGTTGGCTTCCCGGTTGGTATCCTAAAAAACAAATTCACGAAGATGCATAAAAAAGAGTCTTCAATAATTCGTAATACAATTAGAAACTGGTTTCGAATCATAAACTGTCATCATAGACTTCTTAATGCAACGAAAGAATCAACTTCGTTGTTGATAAAAGTCTTTACTAACTGAAATGAACAATCTTACCTGTCTACAGCATGTTGTAATAAAGTTTCTGTAGCAGGTAACCGATTGACATATGACATCGAAATTGCAGTGATTGTTGGCTTTATCACGTTTATCATTTTCAGTGAATTCCATTTCTCAATGACCTTCGCAAACGTAGATTTGCTGCTTCGAAACAACGACAGACCAGAACAGTCAATTACAATAAATAAAATATCGGTTGTTGCTCGAGCAGCATTTTCTAAAATAGTGTGTCGATGAAATTGCTCAGTACTGGATAAGGGAACCACAGCTTTGCGAATTTGGTAACCACGGCAACCATTACTATCTGCTAGAACGATTTTCTTTTTTCCATCAATAGCTTCGGCTACCTCCTGCCTTCTCCTCAGCACTTGGAATTCCATTTTTATTTTCAAGACAATGTGCGTAAGTGACAAAATCTTTTTCAGCAACCTGTAACGCATGTCGTATCAAAACGAATTCTTCCTCGTCATGGCAGATTATTGTGTCTCCAGCGTGGACATTTTGTAAACAAAGAGCCATCTTTAAAATCTTCTTCTGTTTTTTCCTGGTACTTACCAAGACAATTTTTGGGTAAACACCTCTCAATTTCTTTGGTCGAGGGAATATACACCAACTCTGGTTTTTTACCTTGATGTGAATGACCAACTTGTGCAGTTTTCTCAAAATGATATTTCAGCATTACACCTTCTGTTGATGGTTTTTCGCCAAGCGTGCTTATCTGCTTCATAACATGTTCTTCCTTTTTCAAAGGCACTGGCATCTTTCTGGACACCTTGAAGTCACCTCTAACATCATCAGCTTTGGGGTGTCGATTCTGTTGCTCGGTCATCTCATTATTAGATCTTGAAGGACCATCTACTTGTGTTTCAGACTCATCAGTGACAGTTTCAGTATCATCGCCCATACTAAATTCATCTTCACTAGATTTCGGATAGTAATATCGAGTTTCGTCACCACTGATAACATCTTTAGCAACCTGCAAGCAAGATTCATTAAATTCAATCTTAAATTGCCCAAAGGATTTCTAACAAATTTTCCATAATACTTACGCTATACGAAAAAACTTGACAGATTATCATAAGGTTTTTGGATTTCTGCGTAGCAACGAAATCCATTATAAGTGTCCTGTCAATTATGCAATTTAGATCCATTTGGCACCTCGTCGTTATAGTCTTTGACGTGAAAGAAAATGGCAGACATGACAAAACGTATATTTGTTTTTTTTATCTGTCAATATAGTTTTGATGGTTGTAAATTCAAATTCAAATAAGAGTTCAGAAAATACTAAAAAACTGTTTGTGTATTATCAGGATTGGGCTATACACTTTGGTCCATTATTAGCTTAGTGTCAGACTTTGTCTTTATAACTGCTAACATCCTTTTTTCGAAAGTAGTTAGAACTCAGTTTGTTTCCTCCAGGACTGATGCGGAAATTGTTAAAGCCTAGGGGGTTCTATTTCTGGTTCAAAATATGCGTGATTACAGACAAATTTTAATCGTAAAAGCTAAAATGCTGCAACGACACCACCTATGTATTATTATTCGAGGAGAACTTTACAGCTGATACAATAGTGGCTCACCAACTAATTGCACCTTGAAAATGATCAGCTAATGATGCAGAAACATTTTTGCCTGAAAGATGTAGAATATTTGACAAAAAAAACCCTGTTTACCTCGAGGAGCTCTGAAATCTTCACAGAGTTTCGCATATTTTTTCTTAATTGCAATTGGGCCATATCCAGCTGAGCCTCGTATGTCTTAGAAACACGTGTTTTCTTTTCGGAGAAGATTCCTTTTACAATATCAAATTTTTCATGCTGAAATGGTTGCAACACAAGTGTTATGAAATTATCTTTCATAGAAGAAAGTTTTTCATTAATTAATTTAACTTCATCTTTGCTCATAGTGGATGAATTAAGTTCATCAATGCACATGTGACATCTTCTATCGGTTGTCTTTTCTTGTTCTTGTATATATCCCAGAATTTGCGAAACACTGGGAATGTTTCCTAATCTCATTTTCGCACCAATTACTGATGCATTGGTAATACACAAATTCACTAAGCCACTCTCAACATTCTGCAGCTTTAAGTTTTTTAAGTGTTTGTCAATGTAAAAATCAATCAAACTGAATGGATCAAAGCTTATGTAAAATATGGTTGTAAGTTCTTTAGCAATTCGTGCTAAAAATTCCGATTGCAAAGTAGCGACAACAGTTTTGCCACAACCAAATGCTGCCTTGACGACTTTGTGTTTTCGTGCATCAACAACCACTTGAATCTGCTCATCATTTACTTGTAACTGTACCAGCTGGTCATGAAGATCATCTGAAGGATAAGCCACTTTGATTGGCGTATTAGCAATAAAGCCAGAAATTTGAGCAATAACCTGTTTCAAGACCATCTGCTTATCAGGTTCACTTCCTGAGTATTGAGGGAGTTCATTTTGAAGCCATTGTTTCATGTTTCTAATTTCACTGAGATGATCCTTTGTTATGATTCTTGGAATACATTCATCACAAATTAATGTTTGTTTTTCTTTGAAAATGGTCACTTTGAGTGCATCGGAGTAGATGTTTCGAGCAGCAACGAACGTGGCAATAGTTATCTTGGAAAAAGTTATTTTGTCTTTGTGTTTAATCAGGAAATTCATTACAGTGGCAAGATCATCGGCATCTTTGGTACACTTTTGAAATTCATTGGAGATGTCTTTTGGATGAGTGCTTTCAGTAACTCTAATATTTAAAATGGCTCCCTTTTCTTGATGGAATATCAACACACGATTAGAGAAATCTCGATATTCTTCATCCAACTTTTTTTCCAATAAAAATTTTTTATGTTCCTGACTGTCATAGTACATAATTATAGCTCCTCCAGCCGTTTGTTCATCTTGTGAACTTGACAGAGCATCTCTTATGCACTCAGCCACGTCTTTTGTTATATTTTGTGTGGTATCCATGAAAATATTTGGAAAGATGATCCATTCATCAAAATATTCTTTATTGTTTTTAATTAAATTACATTTCAAGTAGTTGTCACATTGATTTATCCAATCAGATGCTGACACACCCTCTTTGATACCATCATACTGGACATAATTAAAAAGACTTCTGAATTCCAGCGATGCTTTTTCCTTTTTCCTGTCTTCATTTTCACTTTCACTGTGAGCAACAATTGTGTAGCTATTTGATAACATACGTTTTTCCTCAGTTCTTCCTAAAATCAAAAGAATAAAAATAAAAGATTGTGAACAGATTAAAGGGAGAGGTTCATGGTACTTAATTAAATACTGTTATAATACACAAACTTTTTTTAACCAACTTTTTACTTCAAAATAATTTATTTAAGATTCAATTTAATTTAAATAACATCTTCCAAGTTTCCTTTTCACTTACAGCTGCAAACACTCGAGAAATATCTCTGATAATGTTCAAACGATTTTGCATACAATAACCTCAAAAGAAAAACTTTGAAGAGAGTTTGAAAATGTTTTGACATTGATGCTGAAAATAGTGATACACATGAAATACGTGATAAAATTCTTGTTTATCAATTAAGAGGCTGTTTACATTAGGTTTCATTTTGGGGACGCATGAGATTTTTCTTGTTAAAACCTACTGATTACATGTAAGAGGTGATATGAAACTTGTGTCAGTTTGATTTATAAGCCAGTTAAAATGACAAACATGAAATTTCATGTCGGATGCCAAAGTTTCAATGTAAACAGATCACCATTTCAAAATTTTATGTTGGCTATCATGAAAACGCACTCTTAAATTGATTGTGTATTGTGGCCTTTTAAAATGATGCAATATAGACTCCATTGAACTTTCAAACTTGGTTGTTTTGTATTTAACTATTCACCATGAAGAATTATTTCCTCACTGAGTTCCTTTCACTAAATAATCTCACATACCAGTTGCTACGTTCCTCAGTGAAAATTCTTTTGATGTTAGTTTATATTTGATATCATCTTTATCTTGATATTCCAAAACACATCTGTAAGTTTTTCTCTGATCCAAATCTTCTATTAGAATGTAAACAAAACCACCATATATTTCTGTTTCCACCTTCTGAAGGTCATATATTTTACTCGTACTGTCTTTGGTACCATCACGATTTTGGCTCATTACTTCTAAAAGCACTGTGTCACAAAATTGAATAACTGTTGAAGGAGCTTCAAATATACAATAATCATTTTTCAAACGAAAGACTTCGATCGATTCTTCTTTTTGAGTAACATCTTCGACTGAAAGGAAAAATTATACAATACAGAATAGTAAAATGAAGAAATACGAATTTTAAAGGAGAGGCTACTACATCTACATGCTACTTATACCTCCCTTTAGGTATATAACAGTTTATGCCAACTCAAAAACATCCTTTAAAGCCACAGAATGAGCAAAATGCTACAATCGAGATTTTCAGAATCAATTTTATGAATTTCAAAACATATAAGGGAGGTGGAAAAAGAATAAAATTATGGAAAAAAAATTAAAATTAAAACAAAATGTTCAATTCCCTAAACATTGAAACAAAATATGAAAATATAAAAATTATTATGTAAAAGAAATATAACTTCTCAAACATAATTACTCAGTTAAATATACTTCCTGTAATATTCATTTTGTTATGAACGATTAATATTCACAATATTTATCATCATAAAGAGTTGCCACCGTTTTTGACAAAATTTTCAGGAGAATTTAAGAAAAACAATTTTTAAGAATTTTGGTGGAAAAATAAAAATAAAAATAAAAATGTAGGACTTCTAAGGACATGTAGATTAGGACCATGTTAAATGTGATTTTTTCCTGCTAGGATATTAGGAGACACAAGCAAAGTTTGAGATTTTCAAAATGTTCAGAATTTTCGGAGAAGTGAATATCCTGATTAATAATAATGATAGTAATTCCTAAGAGAATTCTTTTGTTCCAAAATGTGGCAAAGAGAGATGGTAACAAACCTTTCACATGTTGCAATGGTTGAACATGGCCATCATCATTCAGATACATCTCAATGATACCTTTTGATATTTGTGCACGACTTGGATATACAAGATGACTTTCATCTTTAAGACGATACAAATTACTTGTTTCATCTTTTGTTAGAATTTTGATGCTGAGTTTAAATGCATTTGCAAGTGCAGCTAACACCAACTTGAATTGGTCATTGTTGTGAACACCAGTTCGTTGATATTCTTTAATAATGTACAGTAAATCACCATCTGTGACCAATTTTTTATACCAACATAAATAATCACCAATTTCTTCTGTTATCTTGTCAAAAACTTTGCACCTATCAAAGAACATTTCGTCTTTTTTCAAACATTCAATAAATGATAGTATGATTGACCATTCCTTTGGAACTGTAGCAGTAACTGTTGCACTATATCGATTCTTTTTTTCTTTTTCCATAGAATAAACATTATTCCTATTGTATAATAATTGAAAATCAGTTGATAGAGTCAAAAAATTGAAGTCTAGTCGAATTAATTGCAATGTTAGCATTGAGGCAGTCTCACCTGAACACACTGAATAAGTTTCCACTGCCACCTAAAGAAAACGCATTCAAAGTAAACATAATCATTATTATGTATAAAGGACAGCATCTTAGTAGCAACTATCTGCTGGAAATAACTTGCAATGTTTTAATCCGGATAACCAAAATCCACATAAAAAACAAATGAAACCGTCACTTTACAACATTAGGAATTAAGTGAATCCAACCACCGTCAATTTCAACTATAAAGATAAGACAAATTTAAACAATATACCTTGATCAATCTTGGTGTTCTCTGCTTCAGCATCAATTTTGGATACTAAATCTTGTTTATTCAGGAAATTCAATAATGATTTTAAATGTAACCATGTTCCTTTCTCTGGGCTGGTAGATTGATGCCACTCTTCTAATATTTTCTGAAGTCTTAATTTGACATCACTTGGATGGTTAGCACAAATGGTTTGGATAACATTATAATCCAACAAAAAATGAGCAATTAATCTCCATTCTTCAGAAGCTCCATCATAAATCTTTTTAAATATTTTCATCCGTTTCCGTCTTTCACGAAGAGATTTGTCCTCACCATCTGAAAACAACCAGATAAGTTAAATAAAATTATTATTAATTTGACCAAAACTTTAAAAAATTTCAACCAAATATGAAACAATATTTTAGCTTTTATTTTCAATTTGTTTTTTGAAATCCAAGGGAACTCAAAATTTAAGTTCAACAAACAAAAGCAATAATACAATAAATAAATAAATAAATAAATAAATAAATAGACACCATGATTAAAATCCTGACAGAATTAAAATATCTTACAGGATCCTCCTGTAAGATCCCTTATATCGTGTAAGGCCCTAACAGGAACAGGATCCTGACAGAATTAATAGGATTGACTCAAGATCCTGAGGGTGAAAAATCCTGACAAGATATTGATTCAGGAATATTGTCAGAATGCTAATAAGATCTTAAGCCCGGTTTCCAGTTCATTTGCCTGGGTTGCGCAACTGAGCGAACTGGCTTTTCATTGGCGGTAATCTCATTTGCCTGGTAGTTCCAATCATTTGAACAACTGAGCGAATCAACCAGCAGTTCACTCAGTCACACGACCCAGGTGAATGAACTGGAAACCGGCCTTTATTGGAATCCGGACAGGATTGACTCAGGATCTTGACAGGAGACAAATTTAGGAAACTCTGTGTAGGACAAGTTTAAGTCAGCATTCTGACAGGAACTCTTTTAGGATCTTAGTAGCACATTTACAGAAAATCTAGGATCCTGAAATTCTGACAGGAAATCGATCTAGGAAACTTGGTAGGATCTTACTAGGATCCAGACAGGAAATATTTTAAGGATCTGAACATGAAATACATCTATTACTGTTATTAACATTAATTTTATAATATTTTGTGCATAACTTCAATTTAATATCAAGAAAACTACCCCCTGTGATCAGAGGTAGTCTGTGGTTTCCAGCTTTAAAATTAATACACATAAAAATATCCAATATTTTTGTGAAGATTCAAGCACTTTCAAAATTTTGCCCAAATTTACAGACATTGGGATGTTCAGCTGTCAACATTTGACAGGAAATATTTGTGTGTTCTTTATCTGTACGGATGTCATTGCATTGCATAAACTATGAAATGGCCGGCCTTTGTTACATGGTCAGCATGGACAGCATGAACAAACGTTACTTGGTTATGTTTGGGAAACAAGTTGAACACAAAAAAGTTAATTTTGTGAAAACAATAATCCCAATGTTGCAGAAAAAGTTTTCTAACAAAAAATACCTTTTTTATTTATATTTTCTCAAACTTTTTTAACCTTTTTAAGATTTTTAGTTAAAAAAGTTTATTTCATGAAAAAATGCACAAAATTGCACTCTTATAAAAAGTTAAAATTTTATGGAATACACAGTGTAAAATGGCCTTAACCCTTTCAACCCCAGTGACATAAATATATGTTCTTGTCGGAGTTCCCTTATGACTTATATATACGTCATGAGAATTTAAAAGACAGAACAGTAAGGAGATCCTGCTACTGTAATATTAACCATAGTCACAACCCAACCTTTCTTGTGTTTTGCGAAGTTTTGCAAAGTTTTTAACAATTCATACATCAAATATTAACAAACCGAAAAGCCTTAATATTCAATTGAATCATAATGGGTAGATTACATTTGCTTAAAAGATCGAAGTTTGTGACTTAATGTAAAAACTACCACTGGTCAAAAGGTATCGAAAATTTGTTAATTCACAAAATGAACATAACTGCTTACCGCTGGTAATTAAGCACAGGAATTCGAGAAACCTATTCTTATTTTATCATTAAACCTTAGTGGATAACATTAGCTTCTATCATTTTTGCAGAAAAAGCCTACTAAGCAAATAAAAGTTCAGCTAAGTTCAGCTTATCAACAGCCTCCTGCACGGATATTAAGGTTACACAAGCCTCTTTTAAGGATTAAGTATTTTCAGCCAATATACTGTTCGGAACTTATCTTACTATTTGAAAATGTTACCCTTCTTTCATATTGAGTTTAATAAGTTTTTTTTAAGAGACTTTCAATTCTAATTTATGGCTAAAAACATTTTAACCCTTAATTTTACATCCAAAACAAGATCAGGTGGTAAATATCAAGCAAAATATTGTGTATTAAAACAAACTGTGACATGCTTTTGTAGATAAGCTTACTAATAAAGAAAAATGAGGTTCTCTAGAGAAAGTGATTTGAAAGGAAAAAGAGTATCTAAAAATATTTTTTTTTGAAAATTTTGAGAAAAAAGATGTATCCTTAAATGTTTCTTTTGGGTGGTTGGGGCTGGTTGCAGGGTTTACTACTACCCCTTATTAAACAACTTTGTGAATTCTATCATCCCTCAAAATATCATTTTGGACACAGGAATCTCTTTAAATATAATTAACAAACCTTCAATATTTAAAGGAGATGGATTTAATTTTTCTGAAAAGATGGTAAGCTCCTCCTCAATAACAGCAAGCAAATTTCTTCTTTTCTCCCCAGTAAGATTTGTCATCATGTTCATAACACAATCAAGAACTGGTCTATCGTATCTTGTAGCAAATTCAAATATCCTTTGAACCTCCATGTCATGTTGGAACAATTTTTCACAAAATTGTTTTCCTTTTGTGAAATCACCAGAGAACTTCTGGTCAACCGTATATGCAAACATTCGATAATCTGAAAGTGAGAAGAGTAAAATAATAAGTTTCTTGCCATAGAATTCATGAAGAAAAATGATGACACACAATTCTGTAAATAAAGCCTTTGGGCCAAAATGCAACATTATCATCAGGCAATGCAGCAATGTCATGGAGCCGTGTTTTAGAGCCATTTAGTGCAACTAATTGCTCAGAATTTGGTGATTGTGTTAGTGTTAATGTATCAAAACAGAATTGGAAAACAGAATTATGCAGAGAAATGCATCACCTACATACACAAATGCACTCAGATGATTTTTTTTTTTATATTTCTATTCAGTTGATTTTGTATAAAATTTTATATTTTGAGTTATAATTAGAAATATATAATTAGAAATGTTGAAAAAAATGATGATTTTTTTTGTTTACGCATAAGCGTTTGTGGGGAAGGGGGTGGGTGCTTATAGTCGAAATTTAGGAACCGTATTTTGCTTTTATGTGTATAGATCACGAATATGCTTTTAGTTTTTAAAAATTAAAATCGCAAATTCCTATGGAAAGAATATTTTTATTCTGATTTCGATCGAATAAATACAAGATAACATTTTTTCCCCTTTCTTCAAAGAAAAGGAACAATTTTCCTCAAGATAAAATTACACACAAACGTGTTTTTCCTTCTAATCCCACACATGTTTTTTACACGAAGGAGGTTGAAAAGCCAGAAAGGTTCTTTTGATTGTTAACTTTTGATCAGACAGGAGGATAACAAATTATATGTGAGAAATGTGTATTTTCAATTTCAATTTTTTATTACGTTACAATAAATAATACATTCTTCACCAATAATGAATGTTTAAAATTGCTAGGCCAAGGGCAGCACATGGTAAAGAGAAAAAAGTCAAGTGCAGTAAAATTTTACGTACTTTAACACACATAACATAACATGTATTCTGACAATAAAACAGGTTTACCTTTATAAACAGTAATTTCCAATAATTCATAAAGTTAGTAATTTTATTGGTAAAGAAATACCGAAGTCATGACATTCATTAAAATTGCATTACTGAAGAACTAAGGATATAGTATGAAGAAAAAACAACGACAGCAACAACAACAACAACACATAGGCTGTGAAATAAATAAAAAAGAATCCTCATAAAAGTACAAATGAAACAATTTTTTTTAGTTTTCATTCAATTAATATTTGGATTTAATAAAATTATACAAGTTAAAATGAGTGAATTTTTTTTGATTTTATATACATTATATATACATTTTATACAAAACAACATAAAAGTTTTCAATAGTTTAATAGTTTTCAATAGTAGTGCCTTAACACCACACAGAGATTAGGGGATTGGCTAGAATGAGTCCATGGCCTGATGGGAAAAAGCTTTACTCTGCTGATGTCATCAAAAATAAAAGAGGGAGGAACTTTTTAGCAGCGAGAGAGGCTTTACCACTGTCATTTCCCGATCATTTTTCCTAATACTTTTACTATTACTTTCATCGAAATCTTGGTTCATGCAAATCATGCAAATGATAAATGGCACTACAAAATCTATTTTTTTATCACTGCAGCCATTCCAAAGAAAGGTCCCAAGGGAACTTATATAAAGTGAATAACGTTAAAATTACTTTCAAGAACATGTATTTCTCGTAAAAATAAAATAGCGAAAAGGAATTTAGCGCCATTTTATTCTAACTAAGAAATACTTCAGTTAAGAATATATGCAACCGAACATCAAAACATCATCATTTCGATATATTTCACTTACCTAATTCAGCATCCATCATCTCTGTGAATAAACAATATGTTCCAGAATATTATATACTGGCTATCTATTTTCTGAACAATTCCTATTTAGTAATCCACCGTCGTTATTTCAGCTTCAAATAAACCTTGTGCTTACAGCAAGCTTGTTTCTTGTTTGATACGTGTAACTTTCTTTACGTCGAAGTGTCTTGTGACAGCTAGGAGTGTCAGATAATTTTTAACCAATCATCGTCTGGATATTACGGATATTATTGTATACAAACAAATCTGTGCAATGAAGTATGAAATGAGCATCTCCTCAGTCACTAGTGACCATTCTTCTCAGCTTCACATACTTGAACGAGGCCATATACTAAAAAACTATAAAACTATATACTATAGAATATATACTCATTACTTATTTTACGAAAATGACGGAATTCTGACCCTGATACGTTCTGATGATAGAGAACATATATTGTGATCCGAGAATACAAGTGCGCACCACAACCGTTCTTTATGGTATAAATGAAATTTTATAGCAGAACTACACCAAACCCATATAAAAAGATATGAAAAATGACCCAAATTCGAAATCCATTGTTCTTCTTTCTAAACTCAAATTTTAATGTAAATTGAAGAAAACTTTCATCATCAATGGACATGGTCTCAAAATTTTACAAGGAATATAAGATTGTTGGTCGGGGTTCAAATACTGCTGGTCGGGTCATGCCAGCCACTTTAACAGTTTGAATCGATCTACTCAGCTTAGCAACCTCGTCCCCAGGGCTTCTTGCCTTTTCGATGTACTGGATGGCGGCTTCGCCGCTTAGCACTCAGCTTGAGACCGGGATTGATATCTAAGAGGGGGTTGTCTGATTGAGCGGTTGAAGCATTCTTGCGGCTTCCGTGTAGCCCAAATGGGGGCTTTAAATGCTATAGGACCTCCTACGCAGGACCCTCATTGATAACAGTTCTATCAGAACTGAAGAGGCTATATCCTGGGTAAACATTAATAATAATATAAATAATAATGATAACGCGATATTTTAACGATATTTAGCTAAAAGATATATTAAATATATAGACTACCAAATTATGACGTCATAGATTGATTCAATTCAATTCTTATTTAACGTCGGTGCGCAGATGCACAACAGCGGAAACACTAATAAAAATCAACAAAAAGTTTCCTTCGAAGAGAGAAAAAGAACTAGTGGTATGCAATTTAAAATTTGGTGGGAAGTGGGACTCAAATGTGAATTGAGTATCTATCTCGCGAAGAAGGAAGGGATGCCGGTGTTTTTTAAGCCTTTTTGATACTACACATTATAGTGTAAAATTTCGTATCAGTAAAGTTCATGACGTAAACCTTGTAGAATTTATTTGGGTGATTGAGTTTATAAACAAATTTTGACTCGTTCTTTCAAACATTTTTATAAGAGTTCTCACCGAAAAGTTTGTGATACGAGAGTTCACCTTGAACACCCTCTACAGAAATGTTTGTAGTTCGTTACCATTTTATGTTTGTAGGTTCGTTACCATGGTTCGCTTGACTTTCCTCTATCTTATTGGTCCTTTTTACGCCAGCGTTAATTTCCATGACTTGGTGTTAAAAGGATGTTTGAATGTGAAAGTTTGACCAATGGGCTTTTAAAAAATAACGCCAATAAAGACCGTCGTAAAAAGAGCCAATAAGGTATAAGAATGTATGAAAGTGATAATAATGAAGACCGTCGTATAACCGGACTTAAACTGCAATAATGAAGACCGTCGTATAACCGGACTTAAACTGTAATAATGAAGACCGTCGTATAACCGGACTTAAACTGTATGTTCTCATCGAACAAAATTATTTAAAATTATTTTGTGGTGAACAGGTTTTTTCCAAGAATGATATTTACAATTTATTTCTTCTCGAACCGTGTTCAAGAAAATGGTGGGTTTCCTAGTGGCACAGCACAGGTTTTTAATTTTGAAATATCTTATCATTTAGTAATATCTGTTTCCACTCAGATTAAAAACGTTCAGCCCCTAAAATGTCAAAAATTAACCAAACGCCCAGGGTGCCTTAGAGCATTTACGGTATCCAATCATCATACCAGGGTGGAACAAAAATATATAGAGCGGTTTAAAATTTCCGTTTATACCGATTTTTTTAGTTGTCAACCAGATAAATTCTTTTTTCCCGAAATCCTCCACCTCTCAAAAGTAAAAATATGATTGGATGAGTACAAATAGGCTCATTGTGATTGGTTAATTAATTTGCTGCACCTGAATATTGGTTTATAGAGTACGTCTATCCAACCATTTCAGACTATCAAACTTCTCGTATGAAAGCGAAAAGAACGAGGTATGGTCTGAATATCAAACAAAAAGGTTAAAATGTTGATGGTCTGAAATTTGTTAGAAAAACTGTAAATGACAAAACGAAAAGCATTTTAAAAAACCTTTGTATATGCTGTTTATAAATAAACGTAGATATATATACGGTTAATTTTACCAAAATTTAGAATACATTTTAATTTCATCGAATGTCAACTGTATGGAAAACTTCGGACAAAGTGGCCAAGGATAAATATAAAATACGCCCTGTGTAAAATACACCCTGTAACTTCCCGAAAGAAAACTTTCTTCAGATAAACTTAAACTCTTTAACGCCCCTGGCGTTTTTCGATTAAATACGGTAGTTTGAGCAGTATTCTAACTTCACAAAAGTATCAACAGTTTCCCATGGTAACATGGTATATGTTGACAGTAATCTTGTAATTCTTCAAACTTTCTATGGAGAGACAGTAGAACTCGGATATAAAGAATGCCTCGATATATCAAACTAATTTCTCTGGTCCCTTGAAATTGATTAAGAAAACCCTTATACAGGTCGCTCTCCGTAATTCGAACATCCGGAAAAATGGTTAGATTTATGGAGAGTTCGAATTATGGAGGACCGAATTACAGAGATTTGACTGTAAATTACCCGCGTATAACGAACACGACATATGACGAACACGGCATATGACGAAACGTTTTTCACTTAATCCACTTCTAACGAACTCAGGTTATCTTTAGAAATTTGTTTTGGGAAATCTTTACAAGAAGTGAGCAAACTTGGTTTTTACTGTTTCCAAATACGAATTCAAAATTTCCAATGTTATGAATTTGTTTGAAACTCAAGGAAAGTCACTTAACTGTGATTTTTTTGACATTCTATAAAAATACAAAATTCTCTCAAACCAACTTTTACTGTTGATTAGTTTCTCCGGTGCAGGTATGAAGTTAGATCGACGCCATAATTCCACATTGTAGGCGACTCGTCGCAATTTAAATCGAGGAGATGCGCTTTACTCGACCTATTCGATCCAACTCGATTATTCAGCATTTGTCTTCTCAACTAGTCGACTAGTGGAGAGACAAACTCTCCTTCGTAGAGTTTACTGTAATAACTAAAATGAAAATATATTTCGTGCAAATTTAGAAATTTCATCAGCTTTCAAAGTGAAGGAGACTCCAGAAAACATCATAAATCGTCATGCAAAAATCGAAATATTAGAAATCAAAAACCGATCAGAAGCTTAAGCTTTCAATGTTACAAGGTGATTATATTTTACTAAAACTGGAGCAAATCATTTGTTTATTAACCCTAATTTTATACTACTGGCACTGCGGCAGAGCCAGAAAACAGTGATACTTCCTTCTCTGGTAATGGTAGAGCGTTGGACCAATGTTTCGCATTGGTGTTCTTTATAGTCTGCTCGATAAAAACATTTCTTATACATAAGTCTTATGTGTGATTATTATTTCTTTTGTCAAGAAAGACAAGAAAGTCGTTCACTGCTCTATTCTTTAGTTTTCCAATCAATCTTTGTCATGAACTATACAAAGTCCTCGTGGCTGTTAAGATTGGGTAAGTACGAGTTCAAATAAAATGTCATGAAATGTGTTTTCGTGTTACCTGATATACGTTAGTGTTTTATTACTGCAACGTACAATCTGTACAAGGATATTTTGAATCACGGATGAGTCGATTTGAATCACGAAGAGTCGACTTACAATGTGGAATTATGGCGTCGATAACCACTCAATGTTCGTTATATCCGAGTGCTACTGTATATAGTTTTTTAGTTTAGTAACAATAAAAATTGAATGAAAACATAAGATAAAAAAAATTAAATCTAAAAATTAAATATCTAATATGGAAAACAGAAGAATAAAATGAATTTTCTAATATATATATATATATATATAAATATCAAATCAGATGGAGAACATTTTCATAGGATTCATGAAACAACATTTGTGTGAGAAAACAGACCAATATCATATTTCCCATAATCCTTTTCTTACCCAGAATTCCTACCTTTCTTCCTCGATTTAAATTGAACAATCAAACGTTCACTTCACTAGAAATCATATTGAAATACGGATGATGAAAATATGAACTCTCCCCCACGGCTACTTTTGTCTATATATGTTCACGTCAAACACAACTATTGCTATACAGCGATCATCAATAGTTGGCGTTGAAACCTTTGTTATTTTTGTCTGGGTTAAACGAGCTCATGGATACGTTCTTTCAAACAAAATGTTTTACGATGACACTTGTTGTATTTACAAGAAATTTCATGTTTTGAGAGATAACAAAAAGAGAAAATGTTGTGTGACTTGGTGGCCATTCATCCAAAGATTTCGATTTGAGTTCATAATACGTTTTAAAGGTTACAAGACCTCGTGACGTCATACAGGGGAACACAGTAGCATCCTGGGTAAAAATTGAAAGAGCCTCACTAGTTTCCTCTCGAGTGATAAAATAATAATAAAAATAAAAATTATAATTATAATAAAAATAATAATAATAATACTAAAAACATCAGAAAAAAACTTAAACAAGAGATAAAATTTGGTTATAATACTAAAATACAATTTAGAAAATTATACGCATAAAAATATTCCTCTAAAATCTTCCGAAAATTTCCTTCAGACACAAAATATAATTATTTTTGTTATTCATAGAATACTATAAGCAACCAATCAGGTAACTGTAAGCAACCATTCAACCAATCAGAAAAGAGATCAGAAATGAAGAATTACTCGATATTACTGCATGACGAATTTAGAAATTTATTTGCATCAAGAGTTGGTCTTTTGAATGGCGCTGCGGAGGAGGTGAGTGGTAAATTCTCCGTGGAGGAGTTCTTTACAGATACGGGAGACAAACGCTCCTCCGATGGTACATATATAACACTACAAAAAAAAAAGTCAAATTATGTTTAAAAGTAAATGTGGAGAAGTTTAATGGTAACATTTATCCGAATGGACAGTTCCCCAACGGCCCCGAGGACACATCACCGAATGAAACTTCCACGACGGACAGATCCCCATCAAGACATATTCCCGACGAAAGCATTTTCCCGATCGGACATTTCCCCGATCTTGCATTGGAAGCTAGGACAAATCCCCTAAAATTTTCAGGGCCAAACATTTCCCGGATTTCCCGGATCATGTTTTTCCTTTATATCGATTTACTTCTTGAATGATCGATTGGCTTCATCTGAAAATTTTATAAAAGTTCCAGTGAAATGTCTTCTTAACCAAACAAAACATTTAAAAGCTTGAAAAGAAAATATGAGATGAAGATGATCGTAACTTTTTTACAAATTTATGTTGGATCTACTTGCTGAAAACTTTGGAAAGAGCAATGTGTTAGAACCGAGTATTAGACTAACCCTAACCCTAACAGGAAGAATTGTTAACAGGAAGAATTGTGAATATCAAAAATATTTATTTACTTACCTGGTCATGCTTGCCGAGGAAGCAAGTGAAGATGTACTTGAAGAACTTATAAGAGAGTTTGACCCACTATCAACTGATTTCACCGAGGTCTGAGATATATGAGAGGAACTGCGAGATGAAATGCTGCAAACTGATTGGCTAATAGATGAGTTGGCTTTCCTACAATCACAATAGTTAAGATACAGAATGTGTTTGGGGCGGTAGTTAAGATACAGATTGTGTTTGGGGCAGTCATACAATCTACGATAAAACTAATCACCAATATTTTTGTGCAACATGACAGAATTATTCATGAGCGCAGAAACACGATGGAATTTATTCATGGGCGCAGAAACACGACGGAAGTTATTCATGGGCGCAGAAACACAACGGAAGTTATCATGGGCGTAACATGAGGGAAGGCATACTGTTCGAAGGTGATACTTTTCCAAACGTAATAACAGATGATGATTTCCCTTACCTGGAAGTGGCGCTGTCAAACGAATCACTTCGGTTAAGTCCGCCCAGTTTTATAATACGTCGTTTTGTTGTACGAATTGACGGCATGACGGTTTTGGGAACAACAACAGGTTTCACAGGATTTAGCTTAATCTCACGCTCCTAAACATTTTAAAGAACAAGTTCATGAAAACGACGACGACGACGACGACGACGACGACGACGACGACGACGACGACGACGACGACGACGACGACAACAACAACAACAACAACAACAACAACAACAACAACAACAACAACAACAACAACAACAACAACAACAACAACAACAACAACAACAACAACAACAACAACAACAACAACAACAACAACAACAACAACACCGTCACTGTCAAAAAAGTACCTTATAAACAGGAGCTGGCTGATCGATACTACCACCACTATTTCTCTTGTTTACCTCAGCTAATAAATCATCCAGACCAGATAAGTCAATACTAGATTCACTGTTGCTATATCTTCCTTTGCTCGTCTGTTCACTGGATTCACGATAAGAAGGCTCATTAGATGCCTTATTGTAACCGCTATTTGTTAGTGGAGTTTTTTCTATACTTTTTGGATTTGTTTCTACAGATAAATTGTCAGATGTCGCGTCAGATTTCACGTCAGACGTCACCTTAATTACGTCATGAGATAAATGGTTGTCTTCATCTTTATATTGATCAAGAAGAGCTTTCTCGATTGTTTGGTAGAAACTTTTATGGGTTGGCGATTCCATTTCATCGCTGTCAATCAAACTACGATAATATTCGATGTCCTTTTGTTTCAAGAGTTCCTCATGATCGTGCAGCATACTATAAAAATTTTCACGTGACAAAGTTAAGTCATTACCACTTGGTTTGGAAGTCGACTCGTTATGAAAAGAGGCTGAAATTGCACCACCATCGAGCTTGATTTGTAAACGAATCGAAGGGAATTTTCTCTGCGATGGAGAATGTTGATTTGTCGTCTCTTTCTCTTTGTTCTCCACCTGACTGTTTTCAAATGTTTTAATACTTTTCATGTACTTTTCAAAAGATAATATAGTATCCGAGTTGTCCGAATCATTCCTCAAGTGGTCACTCGTCCTATGTTTAATTCTCTCACCCAACATGGTGGCTAAGTTTGATTCCAGTAGATCAATTTCTTCGGTGAGAGCATTGATTGTCAAGTTTTTCTCATCCACAGCTTTCTGTAAACTTTTAATCTGCAAATCCTTCTCTTTTATCTCTTCCATTAAAGGAGATAATGCATTTTCGATAATTTTTTCTTCATCGCGATCACTTTGTACGGAGCGTCTCTTTAACGAAGCATACAAATCCGAGTCCTTACCAAACAAATGACCATAAATTTCTAATTTTTCTTCTAACCTTTTCACATCATCATTTAGTTCTTTATTCTCCTCCGACAAGACATGAATACTTCGTTCGAATTCTTTCTTACTCTCTTCAAGACTTTCAATCGTATCCGCCATCTTTGCTATCTTCATTTTCAATTTTTCGTTTTCGTCAAAATACCAGTGCGCATGCGCCTGTTCTTTTTTCACTTCAATTTCTAAACGTTCTACCAACTCCTCCACATTGTCGAATTGTTTCACTTTCTCCTGGAAAAACAATTAGAGATAAAATTATTGAAGCATATTTGGACTGGTGTGAGAATATCACGAACGAATGACAAAGAGGATCATGGGATCTACAATAATTAGGAGGAGAATATTCAAGCCTGAATGTTTAAAATGACAGTCCATCTGTTTGTGTGAAAAATACTTTAACATAATAATATATATAATAATATATATAATAATATAGATTTTTCTCTTTTCTTTCTTTATTTAGTTGGTTTTCATTAGTTCAATATTGATGATTTATTTATTTAGGAAACTATTGGAACGGTTTGAAATAAACAACCAAAAACACACACACACACACACACACACACACACACACACACACACACACACACACACACACACACACACACACACACACACATGATGTACCAACCTGAAGAAGTTTGTTGTGCGAACGTAGTTCATTTATACTGGCATCTACTTCACCTTGTGTGCTAGTGATGCTCTGTGTCCGTCTTAATGCTTCTCTACCAAGCTTATGATTGGCTTCTTCCACTTCTTTTAACCTCTGTGTACAAACATCCAATCTCTCATTTAATTTCTTGATCGTCATCTCCAAGTAAGCGTTATTTTCTTTCAACTGATTCAAACTCTCCTTCTGCTCGGTATTTTCATGCATAAAAGTGTCGAGTTTCGTTTGCAGCATTATATTTTCTCTTTCCAACCAATCAAATCGATCGTAATCTTGCGATGGCGCGCCAGAATCTGTTTCCATGGAATCATGTAAACGACGGATTTCTTGTTCTTTATCGTGTAGCTTAAGAACAAGTCGAAAAGAATTTCTATTTTCAAAATAAGAGACAAACAAATGAAAACAAATGAAAACAAATGACAACAAATGACAACATACTTTTCTCTCTAAAGACAACACTTTCGCTTCTAAATGTCCTTTGTTCACTTCAATCACAGAAAGCTTAGCTTCCGTAGATTGTAATTTTAGACGAAACATTCGCGACGTTTTATCGACATCGTCATCAGTGACGCCAACACATTGTGTAGGCTGTGTACCATCATTCTCTTCATAGTGGGCTAACTTCTGCTCGGCACTTGTTTGACGATTCACAGCTCGTTTTTTCTCCTTTTCACTCTTCACAAGTTTTCTTTGTAACAACTCAATTTTTTTATCACTATGCTTGCTTTCTTGACGTAACTTGCTACATTTCGCTTCCGCATCTTTCATCTGGTCCTTATAATCTTCTGCTTGTTTTTCCGCGTTGATCAAGCTTTCGTATATTTCATGGATCTGTTTGAGGAAATTATCATTCTCCAATTCCAATTCTTTTACACGTGATTCGTTATGTTTCAATCGATCTTCTAATGTATGAATAAATATTTGTTCGCCATTTTGGACTTCAGTTTTCGTTTCTTTTTGCGTTAAGTCCTTGAGTTGTAAGTCTGTCAATCTACGGACCTGTTCTAGTGTTTTATTCTCTCCAGTTAGGTCTGCAATTTCTTTATTACACTTTGTTACCTAGATACAAGAAATAAAAAATAAGAGATGAAGATGAAAAAACCAAACGATAACAAACAACCCAGTGGGCAAAATCTTCAAAAAGTCTACGAGGAGGAGTGTTTTCTATAGGACTTCAATATCGCCTGCTGTTTCAATAACAAAATACTCCTCCACAGAGACTTTTTGGAGATTTTGCCCACTGGGGAAAGACAGACTTATCAAGTACACAAATAAAACATATTTTTCAACCTCGTTTTGAAGTTCAGACACTTTTCGTTCCATTTTTTTCACTTTGAACTCTTTTTTAGAAAGTTGTGACTCGAGCTCAGTCTTCAATTGATGAAGTTTCACGTTGTCGTCTTCTAAATCTTCGATATGTCGGTCACGACGTTTAATTTTCTGACGTAATGCTTCAATTTCTTTGTTCAGCTTGACGCATTTATCTTGCTCCTTCAAGAAATCCGATCGGATCATTTCCATCAGTTTTAGCTTGTCTTCCAACAATCGGTTCGCATCTTGCGCTGCTACAAGTTCATCATCGATAGAGTTAAGTTGTTTTCTCAACACTTCTAGTAATTCTCTATCATTTGTTTGCAAGTCTTCTGCAAGTTTCAGACGTTCCTCAGTAGCTCGGTTTTCTTCCTCTAGATGTCGTATGCGTTTGTGTGCGTTATTCACTTCACGACTCAGCGCATCCTCTCTTCCTTGTGTGGAAAGAGGAGATGAAGATAACTGCATGTTTTCAGTTTTCAGAGCTTCCACTTGTTGTTCCAGATCTTGAATTCGTGTAATTTTACCCTCGGATTCTAGACGACTTTTCAACGCTAGGATATTTTCGTGTGCTTTGACACTAGACAATTCTAATTTCAGGCCTAGCAAAATTGAAATTTGCAAAGGATTAATAATAAAAACTGAAAAAAAAATATTCCAATGAATGAAGTGATGACAGGGCAATAGGGCGTGATAGGGCGTGAAAGGGCGAAATTCTTACCTTCAATTTCTCTTTGTAAAGATTTTATTTGCCTGTCCTTGGCTATTTCACTTGCGCGATAAAAATCTTGCTGGCCTTCCAATTCCCTCTCCAAATCAAATATTTTTGTTCTCGATATTCTCCTTTCATTTTGAACTCTTACTTTCAATTCGGGCTTCAACAATTCCAGCTCGTCAATAACGTCGTTAATTTCAGCGTAATCATCCGTATCGTCGGTAACGTCAGTGACGCTTCGAACGTCGTAATCATAATCGGAAAAACCTGAAGTGAAAAATCCTTTCCAAAAATATGGCCCAGGTAGAAGACAGATAGATTTTATATTCCACTGCAGTAACACCAGGCAGTCCATGTTCACACTTAAAAACTTAAGAATTTTTTTGCAACTTTATTTAGGTATAAGATACCCTACCGTCAGTCAATTCACTTGTGTAACTGCATAACGACGAATTGGAAGATCGTACTAAGGCGGATAGTTGCAGTAAGTTAGAACTATTCTTTCTGTATGATCGAGTTCGTCGTTTTTGAAATGATTTATTTGGAGTGCTAATTCCATCGTCTTCAACATCGATGCTATCTTGTTTATCAAGGCTGTGTAATAACTAAAAAGTCAATATGAGAAATGAGAAATGAAATGAAATGAGAAAAATGAAAAAAGTCAATGAGAAAGTTTTCTAGAAGCCAGTAAATAACTAATCAAACACACAATAATTTCAACCAATGAGAATTAGTATCAATGCTCGATTTACCGCCCAGGGTGCAAACTGAAGCTTAACACTAAAGAAAGACTCCCTTCAAAAGTTTCGCCTGTATAATTACCTGAAGGCTGTCATCGGATATAGACATGATTCTAACATGTCTATATATTTTAGTGGACCAATCAATTGACACTTCTATTGCCTTTGGATTATTATAGCACAGTGATGCACAGACAAATCTTATTTTGAATATGTAGGATTTGAAAGTTGAAATCCATTCAAATTATCTATTTAATGATATTAACTTTTTAAAAATTGTTTATAAAGTAGTTGTCAGCAGTGAAATATCTGATTAAATTTCATTGGTGGTTTGAAATCATAAGTTTGAAAGTAAGTTCTTCTGCTAGAAAGAACTTATCAAAAGAGATAGAAACAAAAAACAAAAAACTTGACCATAATTCTCATACCGAATTACTCCCACAATCAGACAGAATTACTCCCACAACCTGCAAATTTACTACAAACTACAAACTTTTTTGCAAATCATTTACAACAGCTGTAAAACTGGGAAAAAAAGGGGGGCCTGATGGCATATCTACAAGAAACTTGGAACTCCATGAAAATGTTTTCTAGTGAAATTCAGTTTCTTTCTTCTTCATCTTTTTTTCTTTTGTTTTTTGTTCAGGTAATTTTATATAAAATTGAATTTAACGCTTTATGACAATTTATGCTACCTATTACTAATTATCACTAATTATCACTAATTATCACTAATTATCACTAAGTGAACCCACTTTGAATATAGTTTAAGGACTAAAAGCTTCCGGTTATTTTTCACTGCAGGTTAATTTTGTATAATTATGTAATGATTATTAACGGTATCAGTCAACAACTTTAACAGTAGTTAATGATCGTATAGTGATTGACAGGAGAAAAACTCATTTTCATGCTGACAACATATTGTCTCTACATCTCTGTTTTTACTTCATTCCCCATAAATTGCAAAAATTGTTTTTATCATTAGGGGGTTGAGATTAATATACGAACAAAATATTGTTTTTATCGTTTTTAGGATCAGTTTTATTTTTAATAACAACTATGATTTACACAAAGAATTAAACAGTTGTTATTCGTCTTTGTAGATCAAAAATTTGATCTTTTCTATTTATATTTTTTCTCGAAAAATTAAAATAAATGAAGAATTCACATATTGTACTAGCCAAAATTATCGTTATAGACATAATGAAAATAAATACAGCCATGATAGCATAAAACGGGTTACACTAAAATAACAGAGGTAGCTAATTTATATATTCATACTCAAGAAGAAAAGTCTGTAACACATACACCTAGAAACCTGAAAATCTAACTAAAATGCAATTAACACATGCTTTGACCTTTATCCAATCTGAAGACAAGAAATCGTTCCTTATTTAAGAAACAAAATATTTTTGTTTGTTCCTACACAAATGATACAAAAGAATGACATGTGGAAAAGAAATTAATAATATATAACTGCATCATTTTAAAAAAAAAATTTATATCAAGGCTGGTTGCTCTGAGAGCGGCTGACGCATCAAGCTGATGTGGGCCTCCATCAAGAATCCATACCCCAGATTTTAAGGTGTGAATCTTCCACAACTGATTGTGATCTTAATTTACTCAATATTCGACATTCAGTCATCATTATTATTCATATCATGAACTAATTGTTAGTGTATATTATACATCAACATTTCATTATATATTCAGTGATGGGATGTAAACCGCCATCACCCAAGCATCTTACCACAGCGTCTTACCAATTGGGATATACTCCCCCCTACTTTATTATTACCAGTACATTGCATTATAATTAAAATTATCTTATACATTATTATTAAATTTCTACTGACATATAACAAACTTTTCAATTTAGTTTTTACTAAACTAGGAAAAAAGTTTTGAAAAGTTCAACATATATATATATATATATATATATATATATATGTATAATTTAAATGAATGATTTCATTAAAAGTGCTCAACATGTAGGAGCGAATATAGTTGTTTGGAGGTTGACAAATTAAATACTCATTTGTACACGACACTGTGTTTCATGGTATTAACCAATCTTCAGGTATACATTTTTAACTAAAATGATACAATATAAATAACAAATTTAATACATACATACAGAAAAAAATCGAAGATTGGTTAATACCATGAAACACAGTGTCGTGTACAAATGAGTATTTAATTTGTCAACCTCCAAACAACTATATATAGATATATATATGTGTAGGTTTTTATAAAAGTTGTATCTTATCTGAAAAAAAAATATATATATATATATCATACATTTGCTTAAAAACAACTTTTACACAATCAAATGTTGGTGATTCTGTTGTTTTCAATTCTTTATAAAAAACTGACGGTCATATTGTTATGGCACAAAAAATTATGTCTGGTTATGTATCAAGTTTAAGCTCTTTTGCATTTTATGCAGTTTGTTTAGACACACGATTGTACTGAACATGAAAATGCGTAATGACACTCATCCTTTGTGAAAGTTAATTATCTTATGCAAACATGTAAAGTTTCTTTCAGGCTGTACTGTAGCTAGTAATCAAAATATTAAGACTATTCCAATTATATATTATCATTATTATATATTATAAAATATTATTATGTCAGTAAACTTCGTAATGCAATTCACTTCTGCAGACTTGTCATTTAAAGTTAAGTCAATTCATGTTTTAAGACAATGAATCAGACCAGTCTGTTATTGTATACGAAGTGAAGAAATTTGGAAGAATCAAGCTCAAATGCAGGTAATAACCCATATACTAACTGGTTATGAGGGTATTACCGGAGAATATTGATTGACGTCAAAGGAAAGCCTGAGTTTGCAAGGGCAGTACATGACAGAAGTCAATATTTGAAGGTAATGGCGGAAAGGGGGTCAGCACAGCGATCCCATGCATTTTTTAATCAGCTTTTCGAGTTCTATCACATAGTACTTCTTTCATTTCGTTATTCTATAATTTTAATTTTTGTGAGAGTATAAGTACGAGTGACTACTCAGTGAAAATACAGCCTTAATTGTATTCCTGCTTCTCTAGGCTTTAAATATTTGGATTGCCAACTTTAAGCAACTAGTTCTTGCTTATATAAACCTTAATACAGTGATTCTTATCCCAGAATTTGGCATTCAAATGTTTTGGTGATTCTTTAAAAGTAAAATAAATAAAAAATAATAAATAATAAATAAATAAGAGAAACATGTTGTTAAGAAGTCTAAAATTGATTAAAAATATTAATATATATTTAATATAATATTTAATATATTTAATATATTTAATCTGAAACTGACCTTTCCTTTCCTTTTTCGGCGGCCTATCAGAGTATGGGTACTGTCTGTTTCATCACCATCATCATTATCAGAATCTTTACCAGCTTCTTCTTCGATATCTAATCGGTCCGATGAGCCTTTTGAACTTCCTTGTGTATAATTTGACTGAGAGCTGTAACTGTGCTCCCCAAATATACCTGATATTCTATTATCATTTTTCAAGTCTTCCACATCATCCTCGCCACCGTCCTTTTCTTCATTCTCATTATTCATACATGATTTAATAAATTCTTCTGACTCTTCCTTTGAAAGTAATTTGGTATGGTCCATTATATCATGAAAACATAGCTTACATTTAGTTTTACGCCATTGTTGGGCAGTAAATGTTTGGCATACCCCCTTAAGTAGCCCAGACGTGGAATCGATTTCAGCCATGTTTTCCTCTGATCTTGTTTGTATTTTGCTCGATTTGCCAAAATCAACCACAGTAAACATAAAAACCTTTGGAAATATACTGTACTCCTCTTATGAAACAAACATTTCTATTATTTGATCAGAGTTTAGTAAGGAAAATTTAATAATCCAAAACAACACAGTGATATTAAAAGCTCATATCAGCACAGGATATATTTTCCTAACAGTCACAACAGTGAAGGAATCACTAATGAAAACATTTGGATGTTACATTTGAATTTTCAATAAGACCTTCCTGCTGCGTTTTTTCTAAATGACTAAATGTAAACAAGTTATAAAGTGAGTCTCACATTTATTTTTTATTCCATTCCACAAAAACAATAAATCATATTTTTACTACATTAAGAGCTGCTCTAATCTAAATAATGCCCCTCTCTAGGATCTCCACCTCCCAAATCGAACCTTCATAATTCGAAAACCTCTCCATTAAAGCCTGGTTTCCCACCTGTGAGAATTACAAATTCTCACTGAAATTCTCATAAGAATTTCAAAATTCTCACTGGTGGAAACGTAAAATAATTCTCACTGGTAATTCCACTCATTGGTGGAAACCAATTTAAGCGAATAATCCAAAAAACGCGTTTTAACGCTTTAATACCAACGGGAAGTGTTAACGTCTTGTATTTTCGGATTTAATCGAATATCACAGATTCCAAAACGGGGGATACACGATCAAATTTGTTGAATAAAATTTATCGAATGCAATTTGACAAATTTGAAAATTAGTGATAAAAGTTAGTACGATAGAACTACTTTTGCTCGATCGACAAATTGACAAATTATTAAAAATGGTCATCTGCAGCAAATTTAATTTTCAACAACACCAAAACGAAAGCAATGCTTTTCTGTTCAAAGCGGCTTCAAAAATTCCATACCTTCTCCAACCCAACCCACCAAGTACATTGCGGTGATGCGACACTCGATTACGCTGACAAGCTGAAGACTTGGAGTTACCTTTCAAGAAAACCTTGAATGGAAAGGCCATATCAACAACACCGTCAAAAACAGCTTTGCTACCTTCAAGAACATTGAAACTTTTACCATGCTTCCTCCCATTCATCCTAAAAACTAGATTATGGAAACTCAATCTACGTTGGAAAAATACCCCAATACCTCATCAAACGCCTCTAGAAAGTCCAAAACGCTGCCGCCGGTTTTGTGTATGACAGGAAAGTTAACATAGCGTTGTGCTTGCCTTCAAATCCGTAACCAATGAAAAAACACCTGGAAACCTCAAAGATGTAACACGCAACACTAATCGCACCCTACGCACAACTGACAAAGGGAACCTCAAAACCGACTGGTGGTCTTGTGGTAGAGTGCTCGCCTTCAGTGCGGGAGGTCAGGGTTCAAATCCTGGCCGAGTCATGCCAGCGACTATAACAGTGTGAATCGATCCGCTCAGCTTAGCACTCAGCTTGAGAGCGGGATTGATATCTAAAGGGGTTGAAGCATACTTGCGGCTTCCGTAGCCCAAATGGGGGCTTTAAATGCTCTGGGGCCGCCTTCGCAGGGCCCTCATTGATAACAGTTCTATCAGAACTGAAGAGGCTATCCTGGGTATAATAATAACAACACTAGAATGCAATGACACCATCAAAACGTTCCAATTTGAACCTAAACGAATTTATAACAACCCACGAAGACCATTAAGAAAATGTCGAAAATTGAAGAACTTCAAACCTGAATGCAAAAGATATTATTTGGATAAAGGATTGGCTAGAAGTTTGTAAAGTTTATAATATTTAAAAAATATATTTTTTAGTTTTTGTACACGTTCCAGCCATACATCTACTAATCATTTATTTCAAGTTGACAATTCAAAAATATATAAATTTTTGAATATTTTACAGTTAAAAAATAGCTATACCATTTTCACCACTGCTAATCAAAGTCAACATAAATATTAGAAAAAACAAAAATTACAAATTGACAAAATTTAAACAAATTAAATAAAAGGCACAATATCAATCATTAGAGACTTACATAAAAACCTACGCCCGCTACGTATGGTTTGCAAATACGACACGGGCAGTTTGTAGGTTTCCATTTTCTTATTTGACTTTTAAATCTTTCGAGAGACTTAACCTGTTTCAGATTTTGTTAGTCTGTTCCATGTTTTTGGTCCAAGTACTGCAACAAATTCTTCACTAAATATACTTTTAACACGGGGTATTTCAAAATGGCCGCTGTTGCGAAAATTATAAACAGTGTGGTTTTTCTCCTTAAACAGTGAAAATATTTCAGGAGAAATTCCGTTTACAACTTTAAACATTTTTATGCAAAGTCTTTGAAGGTTACGGTGATGTATGCAAACAGACCCATCTTTGTCCAGAAGTTTCCGGAACGAAGATTGTTTGTCATTATACACAATTTTTAATCTTTCGTGTATTCTATTTATCTTGTGGTTCATTTCTCTACTGTGAAACATCCAAGTTAGAGGACAGTAAGGAAACTGAGATTGAAAAAATGCATTAAATAACAGGCGCCTTTTGTCAATATCCATAAATTGTGCTACCCTAGCAAGGGCATATAATTTTTGATTTGCTTTTTTACACATGGAGTTTATGTGATTCCTAAAAGTTAGTTTGTTGTCGATCTCAACGCCCAATAATTTCACAGAATCATTACTTGTGATGCAAAAATTTGCTAAAGTTAACGAAATATGTTCCGAGGAACTCGCTATTAGATTAAATTTATCTGGGTTAGCTTTCAATTGATTGTTCGAAAACCATTTTAGGAGATCTGAAGATGATTTCTCTAACAAGGAAACAACATCCATGATTCAATCTCCAGTCACATAGGGGGTGGTATCGTCAGCAAAACTCGTAAAATTAACATCTTCGATTATAAAGAAAAGGTCACATAAAAATATGTTGAATAATAGTGGGCCTGGTATTGAACCCTGTGGGACACCAAACAAAATTTCTATCCAAGAGCTGTAAAAATTTCCAATCTTAGTTCTTTGTTTTCTATCAGATAAATAACTATGCAATAGCTTGAGAGTTTTTTCATCAAAACCATAAGCATGCAGCTTTGCAAGAATTAATTCATGTGAAAGGCAATCAAACGCTTTTGAAAGATCTGTAAGTAGTGCTGCAATGTGCTGTCCTTTATCATAACTAGATTTCCATTTTTCAATCATTGCTAGAAGACAATGTTGGATGTTATATCCTTTTCGGAAACCGCATTGAAATTTAGAGAACATTTTGTCAAAGAAATTAGATATTTGATTGAACATTGGCCTTTCGAATACTTTTGATATATTAGGCAAGATACTTACTGGTCTATAGGTTTCCTTTGAAGTTTTCGACCCCTTCTTAAATATGGGTATTACATCCGCTAGTTTGAAGGAAATGCGCCAGATTTTACACAGTTATCAAATGCTGGAGTTAAAAACTCAGCAAACAGGTTGCGTTTTCCTTAATCACTTTCGTTGGAATATCATTTTCTTGACAAGACTTAGAAATATCTAAATTCAAAATTTCTTTGTAGAGCTCTTCTTTTTCAATTTCATTAAAACTAAAAGATAGTGATCCTTGGAATTTTTTATTTATAGCTTCAATACTTGGGTGATTTTTGTATTTATTAATAGCGATGAGAATTGGATCTGATAAATTTTCAGTACCTTTTTCATTGCCAATAAAAGGAGATATATTTAGGTTTGAAACAATATTTGCAAAAAAGTTGTTCATGGTTTCACAAATTTCATTTCACTGTTTGCTAGTTGATCATTTTCTAATAAGACAATTCTTTCACTATTATTTATTTTGTCAGAGAAAGAAGGTTTAATAGTTTTCCAGAACTTTTTGTTGTCACAAATATCCTTTATGTTAAGGTTACTGTAATATGATTTTTTTGTCTTTCGCAAGAGACTAACACAGTAATTCTTTAGCCTGTTTTCTTCCGTTTTATTTTTCAGATAATAATTTCTTAATCGTGACCTAGTCATAATAGCTTTAGACATTGGTTACCTCTCACAAATTTCTTCTTGCAAGGAGCATGGGTATTTAGAGTTTCTAGAAAGACATTAAGAAAATTGCTTGGATCATTATCATTATCGAAAGTTTCACAAGAAAGATTCTCGGTAAGTTCAGACAAAAAGTTAACATTTGAGAATTTTTTATAGTCGCGATAATTTATAACCTTTGGTTTAAGTCTCTGAAAAGAACATTTGTTCACAACAACAGTCATTCTGTGAAAATCGGAAAGTCCTTTCTGTAAGACAGAGATCGATACAAGAAGGACTCTCTGGATTTTTAAAACGTGTTGGTGTTCTTATAAGGCTCTTCAAAAAAATCACAAAAATCACTCATAGTCCTATTTGAAACTTCAGCATTAAAATCACCTAATAGCAATACGTGATCATATTTTGGTACAATTAAATCCAAGGTTTTAGACAGTGCGTATAGGTGGTTTTCTATATTACGAAAATGGTTATTATAACTACAACATAAAACCCACTTTTTCTTGTTGATAGTAAATTCAACATGAAAGGCTTCTATTGGTATACTTTCCTTTAAAATAAGCTTGATGGGATACCCTCTCGAATAAAGC